>DWBH01000613.1:0-11629 GCA_018230765.1 Ernsta delagoae
CGCGACCCTCGGATTCGTTATTCGTTTCCCCTACGCCGTTACATTACTAAGTTACCCTTTGAGTTACATTGAATTAAACAGAAAAGCCTTTTAAGAGGCTTGTAATTATAATATCGGATTTTAAGATCGGTGCAAGCTATTTAACTGTGTTATTTAGCTAATTATAATTGGTAAAGTAACTTCGCGCGTTTCCCTTAATCGCCCACGAGAATATCTGTTATACGAAAAACCCCTTTGATGACGTCCGAGAGCCCGTGCGCTCCGACATATATGTAAATTGTTTAGAAAATGTTTCTGTTGTAAGTTTTATAGATTTAATTTCCTCTTTATTTCTGAGATTTCATCACGTATTTGAATAAGATTTTTATTTTGATTTTTGCTGTAGGTACTCTTCTAGAATGCTCTTAAGAGCTCACATAAGAGCTTTTGTATAAGAAGGCGTAGGCGAAGCAAATAATTTTGGATTCATCCGATAATACGTGAAAGATACATTAAGCGTTTTATGTACTTCACAAGTTGCGGCAGCATGACGAGAAGTTTTTTAACGACTATAGGATGTCCACAACTACATTCGATTATATCCTGCATAAAATAAAAGATGCCATTATCCAATACACGAACTTCAAGGCATGCATACCTACCTCCAACTGAAATGTTGGCTGTGACGTTAAGGTACGTGGTATAGAAGTAAATGTTTTGCGTATTTTGGTAAATTTACTTTAATAGTAGTATCAGTTAGACAGGTAATTAGACATTATACTTATTGGAAGATAAATTATAAACTTCAAATTGAGAAACATCTTGAGAAATTAATTCAGTGATAGAATTTATGCCAACTGGGGTATCTTGCTGGTATGAAAACTGTGTGGTTCCTAGCTGGGGTGACATTTGGCGAATAGGTTGCAGGAGTGAAGGCTGTGTGGTTTCTCGCTGAGGTGAAATTAGTGGTATCTGCTGCTGGGGACGATCGACAACGACGACGAAAGCCTACGGCGGCGTTAAGCCTGCGTAGCAATTTGCATAGCTTCTATTTTAAATTCAAATTTATCATCATCGTCCAGCTGTTTCACGGTTGGCAGGAGAGAGTTGGTAATTGGTATACTTGAATCAGTTACACCAGGTGTTACAGTTTTGAGTAGAAATCGTAGTTGATCACTGTAAATGTATTTTTTTTCTGTAGCTTGAATGAAATTTAACAGTTTATTATTTTAATTACAGATACCTTGCAAGTGGAAATACCTTTACTGATTTGTCTAATAACTTCCATTTGGGTATCAAGACCATAAGTAGAATAGTGGCACAAGTATGTCATCAAATATGGACTATTTTAAGTTGTGAACACGTGGCAGTACCTACTACTGAGCAGTGGTTATTAATAGCGGAAGAATTTAAACAAAGAGTTGATTTTCCAATTTGCGTCGGTTGTGTCGGTTTGTCAGAAATTTTTCAATCCGTATGTGTTTCCCACACATACGGATTGAAAAATTTCCCAAATCTGGTACAATGAATTTTAATAAGTAGTATAAAGTGTATTTTTCCTTTGTACTTCTGGCAGTACTTGATTCAGATTACAGATACGTATATGTTGATATCGGTTCGTAGGGCAAAGACCGTGACTGCCATTTTTCAACGTACAAAATTTTACCAGCTGCTTACTGAAGACAGGTTGATCATACCTCCACCTGTTCTTTTGCACCCGTCTCGAAATATCCGAACGCCACATGTTAGTAGGCGATGAAGCTTTCCAGCTTACTCAACATTCATTACGTCCTTTTGGCGGTAACATTTTAGACGTCAAAAAACGAATAGCCATATACCTAACTATCGTCATGGTCGTGCACGAAGGTACGTCGAATGAGTATTCGGCATTATGGCTAATAAGTGGCAAATATTTAATTGTCCACTAAATGTAAATAAAATACTTAGCAAATCTTTAGTTAAGGCATGCGTCGTCTTGCATAATATTGTACGTGAAAAAGATGGATTCAGAAGTAATGATATGTTCATGTCTTCTGTACACGATGGATTGACTGATTTACCAAGAGCTGGAACTGTACCGCAAGGTGAGCGTACAGCTAATGACATAAGAAATAGTTGAACGAGGTCCAGCCTTTAGCGGACGACGGAATATTTGTGGTGATGATATGCTCAGCTCAGATTGTTTTGTTTTTGATTGGTCATTTATATCTTCACATGCCTCAGCTTTGGAGTGCTATGGTTTGGTTGATACTACTGTGTTATTGTGTTAGTATAGATGGACTTTCACGATCAGGTGTAACAACGGGGTCGTAAGTCAAACGTCGTGTCTCTAAAGAAGTCGGTCTGTTATTGCTTCTATTCATGTCGGGATTTATAAGAGCTTCGGGATCGAGATTTACAGAAGCGTTAGGCAATTCTTGTAATACCACAGGAACAGGGCGGTCTGTCACGTTACTTGGCATAAAGTCTTCATCGAAGAATACATCCTTATTAACCCTAGATAGATAACCATATTATATAGTACGGAAAAGATAACCATGCGTCACTTCGACTCACCTCTTTATTTTGGCTTATTTTGCATAATATGTCAGGTTATAAGATAAAAGGAATTCATATAGATTTTTGATCAACATTTAAAATTATGAAATATGTGTTGTTTTACAATAGAATACTAACTAATCACGAGATCTATTCTTCAGTTTTTGTATTCTTTATAATATTATAACAACATAAAAATATAAAACAGATATATCATATTGCTCAAAGGCACTTAGAGCAATAGCTCTACTTATGTTGTCCACAAATGAAAATGCTGCATTTGTCACATACAGTTGTCGTCTTTCTTCTTATTTTAGATGGACAGAAACCGCAATATTTTCTTTTTTTAGCTAAAGGTGCATCTTCTTCATGTGCAGACATTTCCATGTCCATGGGTCTTTTTGGTGCAATTTTAATAATTTTGTCTTTCAGGTTTGTAGGTAAAGTAGTTATATCTTTCCTTTTCAACATCCATGGTATCACCAAGCTATTGCTCAAATTTTTCATAAAATTTCGTCGATTCATTGGCTTTTCTGTTTTTGCTGAAATATTATGGCAGTAAATTACCTACATAAGAATTTATAAAAGCCATGTTTAGCATACCATAAAACATTGCCATCGGCCATCTGTTTATTTTGCGACTGCAGGACATCAAAGAACACCTCTGGTCGAATGTGTATCATGTTGGGCTTGGATGTCCTAGGATCTACAGTACCTTCTTTATCACAAGACGACAAAACAAGAACAATCTTATTCGGTTTAGGTTTACCGGATACCAGAGTTAGGGGGCCGTCGTAACAAAACATGGATGTTCCAATAGGTCTAAATCGCAGACTTTTTAGTCCTCTGGTATTTCCCGCTTATTTGACCTGATAGTTCCGACCAATGTCAAATTGTAAGGTTCTCGTAGTAAATTTTTGGCCAAGGGTACGGACGTAAACCAGTTATCACAGGTTACATTTCTGTTACTGCCGTGTATGGATTTTGTAAGCTCCTTTACGTAAAATTCACCAAGAGGCAATCCGTTTGTCTGGGTACACTTTCCTAGGTATGGCATTGTATCAAACATATACCGTGTAGCACTATCGCATATCATTTTTATTCCGTATTTGTATTTAGTTGTATATCCTCTAAACCTCTCTGTGACGTCATTATAGTATTATATAGAGTGTTAAACACATCTGTAAGGAAATATGTTATTAGGACTTGAATAAAACAAAAAACTACAGTGTTAAGCGAAGAAGACTTTACTTAAAAACAGAAAAACTAGCGTCCGCCATTACAGCCCACACACAGTCACAGACAGGAATAGAAAACACAGTGTTGCCAGAAAAAATATTTTATTGCTACGTTCACACCCCCTCTTAATAAAATATATTTTACACAAACTATATGACCTCAATTACAGTTAACATAAATTCCCAACATAAAACAAACATTTTGCTTCTTAACACTGTACTCTACTGGAAAAAAGAATATTCTTAATAGCACAGATATTCTTTCACTTTAACAGAAAACAATACAACTCTTCTACTTTAATAATGTACTTTCAATCAACTTTCCTTTTACTTAATACAATACTTATCATTATAATTTTAACACAATATTAATATTTTAACAACTTATCTCTTAATCTTTTAAAGTAATTTACTTTCTTTCGCCTTTCTTTTTACTTCCCGCTTTCAGACTTGGTAAATTTATCTTTTTGCTGCTCTTTTAGCGGCGTAGAAGTCAAAATCTCAACCTTCTGACTCTTTCTTTTTCGTTGGGTCGCTTTTTGGTCTATAATATTTGGAATCGGACATACCTATAGACTCGAGAAGACTGCCAGCTCTTGTCTGCTGATCCATAGTTTTAAGGGGGGCACAATCAGTTGATGTAACATTACCATCATCAGGTTCAACCGTCAGAGTAGGTGGAGGCGTTTTTTGCGCAGGCACATGGAAACTAGTGGACGGAACTGGAGAATCTCTGTCTTCTTAGCCCTTTGTTGAGGAACTATAAACATTGAGTGACAGCACATTAGGATCAGCAGGCCGATCTGTTACTGAGGCAGGAGCAAAGTCGCAGTCTTGAAATGAATTTCTATTGTATGGGCATATTCCAGCAACTCGGAATCCTGAAATCGCGTTTATTGGAGACGAACCCTTCAGATACGCGGGGTTAAAAATAGGAGCTATATCAAACTGTGTAATAGTTAATAGTTGACATTTTTATACAAAATGTAAATTATTTTAATGTACAAATATCTCAATAAACGAAGGTATTTTTATAGTTATTCTTTTTTATTAGACAAAACAACATACATATCAGACACAAAAAAGCGATTTTCTAACTTTTAATAAATCAGGCAAACCAGTATTTGTCCGATAGTGAAAGTAGAAAAACTCTGCTCTTTACATGTTCCGCTGTATGCCGGCTTCTATTGTTAGGAACCGCAAGATTTACGGCAGACGCCACTCTCTCTGAAGGTACAGAGGAAGCCGTAGGTGTCAAGTATTTAAGTGCCAGATTCGAAAGAACTGGTGTATAATGTCTCGTGTCTATCCAAAACTTTATCGGGTTTTCTTTACGGCATAGATTTAGAGCATCTAGGAATTGCTTCAACTCGACCGGCATTCTGTTACTTCGAGAGACTAGATTAGCTGCAATGTTGCTGGCTGCATCAGCTAGGAGCTTTTCGTGTCGAGACCGTAATGATTCTGACGTTGAAGAATTTTGTGTTTCAGGCATTGTGTCAGTATTAAGATTAGGCGAAAGCTGTCCTCGAAGCCTGTGTTTTGCGCGTATTTCATCTGAAAGCTCAGTTATTGCTTTTGAAATGGCCAGTGCGGAACTGAAGTGAATCCTCTTGAAACGCGGATCTAAAATTGTAGCTTTTGCCAAGTATCTTTTTTCCTCCCGGGGCCTTAGTCGTGTACTCCCCCCTTCCACCAAACTGGTTTTTACGGCAATACCTAATATTGTTGAGGGTTTTTCGTGTTCCAGTCCTTGCGCCAGCAAATTAGTAATTGGTATTGCTAGACTAGCACTCACATAATGATCACCGCTGATGTCTTCAGTGGCCTGCTTAAATGGTTTAAGCAGTGTTATTAGCTCTCGGATGACATTCAGCTGCGATGATGTTAGCATATCCGGCGCATTTCTCCTGCCAGATAAAATTTAGCCACTATAGCTGACAGCTTATCTTTCTAGCATATCTAGGCACGAATTCCATCGAGTACTGACCGACTGAATGAGTGTTAGCACTTCCCCTTCTTTTTTTTGAAGACTTTGTTTCTCTGCTCTTAATTCGTCCATGGCGTCGACAGATTGCTTAACATATGTCACGATAGATTTGACTTGATTAGCAATTTCCAGAACGGGTGCATTATCTTTCGTCAATGCGGCATCTACTATTACATTGATTCGATGCGCCATGCAAGGGATTCTCTTGTTGTCTCCCAATAATTTCTTCACTGCAGATACCATATTACTGCCACCATCAGTGGTCATCGAATGGATACTTGTCTTTTCTATCGAAAACTTTTTGATAATGTCTTCAAAACATTCCCGTTTGTAATCAGCTGTGTGCGCCTAGAGAAAAAAAAGAAATTATACACCACAAAAATGAAACACGCGCTAAGCACACGATATTCTTTGTGGATACGGTGTTAATGTGTACTTTGTTTATTATGGTTTACTTACTTGATACATTCTTTGAGCTGTTAGCGTCACCGACTCTAGCTCTGGAACAGAGTCTTCTGCTGTGGCGTTAAAAAAATACGCTATCATAACTATGAAACTCCTTGTCGAGTTAGTGAGTGTTAATATATCGCTTGTCAATGCTATATTTTCAGTCTCACTGAGTTTATTTTTTAAGATGGCTTTAGTAGTAGTATATCGCTGATCTGCTAAGCTGGTAACCTACAATCTTAGAGCATTAAACATCAGGAGAGGATATTACGCGCGTACCCGGGTCAATCAACTTTTTTGCCCACATTATGTAGGGATGCAAATGATTTCTTTATTTTCAATTTTATGTTATCATAATTTTGCTGAATTCACATAATCGAGGACTTTTGACATTATAGTTTGTAATTTCAGAAGGGGCACGCTGTTTGTATCTTATTTTAGTAAATACTTGGACAAATGCTCGACAATTCGCTTAAAATGTGTCTTTCGAGTTACTTTCGTTGAATACCTATTATATAATAAATAAAACAATTATGTCAAGTATTTTATATTTATTTAGTTATGCATGCACAATCAACTAACATGGCTAATTTAAACTTCTTCATTTATAATATTTTATAATAAAACGAACGAAAATTATGTATTTGGAGTTACCCCGGTCCAATCAAAGTAGGAAAAGTTTTTAATAAAACTAGATATTGTAATAAAATATCTAAATCACACGGTAAACATTAATCGTAAAAACATAACATATTTAAATTATGATATAATCTAAGAATAAAATAAGAGATCAATTAGTTTTCAGTCAAAAAATGTTCCCCTCAGGTTGGGGACAAATGGTAACTCCAGAGACAAATTTCTGTGTGTTGGCCAAATTTGTCTCTGGAGTTACTATTCATTAAGCGAATATAACTCTACAATTGGAATATTCAATCAGCTAAACTCAACAACAGCAAAAAAGACGAAAAAACGTCTTTAACTTAAAAAAAAAAACTTTAAAATACGAAAAAAATAACAATTATTTTTCAAAAACTTCAATCGGAGCTCTGAAACGATAAAGATCTTCACCTAGGCTTGTCGCCGATGGCAAGACTTTAATGACGTCTTCAAAATTTACATAACTAACGTCTTTCCTATCAATACGAAATGTTAATGCGTCATTAGACACAGCTCGGAGAAACATTACCAATATTTCCCCATCGTCTTCAACAGGTGTTATGACACCTGTTGAAGACGATGGGCTCTACAAACGTAAGAGTATGTTTTCTGCTTTTTATAGTTACTATGAACATAGACATGTAGAAAGACACTTGTAAAGAAGCCCCACAATGACTAGTTGAAGCGAGTTCCAATTGCATCTCTGAATTATCATTTTGAAATGTCGTTCTTACTCTATTATTTTCTTTTTCTTCTTCAATGGCATCATTGTTTTCAGTATCTGAAGAAGAAGATCCATAAACCATTCGATACACGTTTCTTGGACGATTTTGAATTTCCTGCAGAGTAGATAGAGGCACTTCTTCATCGGACGAATCGTGCGTCATTTCTGGATTCGAAGGTTCTTGATCTGATTTGGTAATGTTAGCAACTTGGTAGATTTTAGGATTTAGACAACCACAAAAGCCTTTCTTTGTTAAATTGCAAAAACAACTAAGCGATCTATACTTCAACGAATTGCGTTGCTCTGTGAACACTTGATGTACTTGTAATAATCCATTCATTCATCCATTAAGTCTTTGAATGAAACTTGGCAATAGATCATGAACTTGCTTGACGGCGTTCTCATCTATCAAGAATAACTTAATTTTACTAGCGCTCTTTAACACGCTAAACGCCATGGGGGTCACCGGTGACCTCACCCTTCCTCTATCATAGCGCCATGGGGGTCACCGGTGACCTCAACGTATCAAGTCATATTCAAACTACTTTTTCTCGCCGCCGGCCATACTGACTGTTACTTTATTCGTACTCCGTGACCGGCACGGCGCTGTAGAACTATACTGCGCAGTGGGACAAACATACCTTGTAAGGAATTGAAAAAATGAAAGATAGCGAAAAAAGTAACCAAAATAAAAATTCAGGATATATAATTCAAATTAGTCTTTATTATTTAAACAAAAATTAGCAGTCTTTATTTTTTAATGAAATACAAACATAAAAATCAGTTTTACTGAAAAATAAAATAAAGTTCTCGTTAGTAAGCATAATTACAAACAACCATTAGAAATACCAATAATTAGCCATAATATTTGACAAAACATGCTGTAAAAGATGAGATAAGAAACCTTTTATAGCGTCAACATATTAGCGATGGACATAATTGAAACATTTTAGACAAAAGTGAGGCTCCCCCTTACATTGCACACAGTACGTACTCACTTTCTTAGCTTTATTCTTAGCTATTTTACGACCAAATTCCTGTACTGAATCTTTATAACATTGCACGCAAAAACGACGCGTGTCTCTTACTTTTCCTTCCTTTAATTTTAGAACATGCTTGAGTCTTTTAGGTCTTTCATTGATAATTATTTTTTGGGAATCTGCTGGCCGAGTCAAATAATTTATGAGAGCCCTCCTAAAGTCGACAGTTGAAGATTTGCTCTGCTTATTTTCATTGTACATGACCCAAGCATTTACAACTGCCGTATTTAGAAGTAGTTCTATTGCCAATTTTCTATACCATTTTACGGTTTTCCGCAATGGCGAAGAATAGGCACCCATCTGGTCACTCATGTCTACAGACCCTTTCGATTTATTATAATCCACAATAACTTTTGGTTTACGAATCTGTTTGCCTTTTTTCACCACCACAGCAATTTTGTCGGAATGCTTTGTCGATAGCATAAGCACGTCCCTCTTATCTTTCCATTTAAGCACTGTTACTCCATCTTCATTCTCCATAGCCATTGTTTCACCTTTTTGCTGTTTCGAATCAACAACAGCCTTAGGCAATCCTCTTCTGTTTTTTCGCAATGTGCCAATTAAATGGGTTTGCTTCTCCAATAACCGATAAGCCAGTTGCAAGCTAGTGTACCAATTATCAGTTGCTAGCGTGTGTCCTTTGTCAAATATATTTTCACCTAGTGCCATCACCACATTTGTTGGCGTAGTATTTATTGCGTCAATGTTTTTCCCACTATACAAATTAAGTTTGCAAGTATATCCGGGAACAGTACATAACTTAAATAGCTTCATGCCATACTTGTGTCGCTTACTTTTATTGTATTGCCTGAATATTATTCGACCTCTGAAAGGTACTTTCATCCACACAAACATCTTCTTTAGGCGAATAATATTTCTGGAAAGTAGCATTGAGAGCGTCGATTAAAGGTCTTATTTTGGCAATACGATCGTTTCTGTCGACAGATAAATTGTCACTAAAGTGTAGGTATTGCAGTAGTAACTCGAAGCGGTTCCTACTCATAACGGTGGCTGGAAAAGTTTGTCTAAGTATCTTGTCTTTGCTCCATTAATAAGCTAATTTCGGCAGCTTTACTACGCCCATAAACAAGACCAGCCCAAGAAACTGTTTTATTTCTGTCTTGTTTGTTGGCTTCCATGAATGAGACCTTGATCCAGGCTTTGTTTGCCTGGCTGTGATGTTTTGACTTGCGAACAAATTTGTCTGCTCAGCAATCATTTCAAGAATTTCTTCAGGCACCAATAGATCATAATACTGGTCAGGGCCAGCTTCTTTCAGCAAATTAGAATATGGAGGTTTCATACCCTCGAACTCGGTGAAAGGAATCACTGATGGCTGTCGTCTTTTTGGCCTCGACCATTTTGAGGAAATACGGTCATTTTGCGATATATTGGCGGCACAAAATTTTCAGCCGACTCACTGTCACTATCACTATCACTTGCGATAACCAAACGTCTTTTCTTTTTCGGTAATTGCATGGGTTCACTATCCTATTCTACGAGAGCGTCATTGTTTATAGAAGCGATCGAAAAAGAAATTTCTAACGCGTTCATTTGCTTCCATTCATCCTGCGTAAATTCGAAGTCCTCCATAGCTAAATCCATATCTAAAGGCTCGCACATTAACTATTCAATAAAAAAATGATGACAGCTAAGATAGTAGGAACGTAATTGATCTAGTAACACGCGTTCTATCACTGTAAGCGCGAGCGCACTACTGGTGTAGCGGGTGGCCGGCGGGGTGGCCGGCGCGGCGCCGGGTACCGGAAAATATATTTTCTGTATTTGTGCGCCATGGGGTGCACCGGTGACCTCAGCTATGTATTTGACTGTAACTATGTAACCCATGTACAGAATTGAATAAAACTTATTTTCTATACGTATCGTAACATAATAAACAAATTACGACCAAAAGTATTTTTACGATTTTAATTTTTTTCTATCTGCTTTTAACGTGTTAAATGCTTGAAAAATTCTGCTGCGTTAGGAATATCTGTACCTGTAGCCACTAACTTGTCAGCAGTTCGCTTTAAAAATCCTCCAATCCCATCAGCGGGACCTTTCCCATGTCCCGCCTCAAAAAATGACCAAGTTATGGCTGAAAAGTCATAATCAAAAAATTTTGTGCAAATTAAGTAAAAATTTTGCTTCTGGCGGTATTGGGTTGAAGGGCC
This sequence comes from Ernsta delagoae, assembly GCA_018230765.1. NCBI lineage: Eukaryota > Metazoa > Arthropoda > Insecta > Lepidoptera > Hesperiidae > Ernsta > Ernsta delagoae. Next base: position 10,788 of record DWBH01000613.1, read on the forward strand.
GTCTGAGAAAAAATGAACTATTTCTACAGATTTAAATTGGCTTTTTATCCATTCGAGTATTGGCTGCAGATGGGCCCAAATAGAGGCAGGCTGATGACAGTTAGATGAAGAAATTGTACAGAAAGAATTTGCCACATATTTGTTTTCTTGGTCATATGTGTAAACCATTACTGTATGCAATGATACTTGATTTCGAGAACCCCCGAAATGATGAGATTGTACTTCCTCATGGTATTTACAATTGTAGTTGTCACTGAAGTCTACTACGATTGCGCATTCATTAATCTGAAGGTTGTTCAAGCACTCTCGGAAGTTTGGACTTTAATATTAAAGATGTGTTTTTTGAATTTGATCATTTCTTTTTCCAAGCTTTTCATTAAACTAAGTACGCCATCACTTTTTTCTTCTTTAACGTTCTTAATAGTTTTAAATGTCTTTCCATCTCTTTCATACTTTTCTTCCTTTCTTATCCACTCAAAATATTTAATGATTTGATTATCTTTCTTTATTGTAATTTATTTTTTACTCTTGCATTTGTCACATTCATTGTACATACAATCTTTCGATCGGTCGTGGCAAACGATCATCTTGATTATGTAGTTTAAATCGTTACAAAATAAAATACCTTTTTTAATGCCTGAATTTTGAATGCCATGAAATATTCTTATGTTCTTCCTTAAAATGTTTATAAAGATTTTTAAGTGTGTCTAGTAAATACCGTTTCTGAACTTTTTTTCCATTTCTAGTCACTGTTTCTTTTTTTCCTGCTGTCGCTCTGGATACGTCATCACGAAGGAAGAATTGATGTATTTTATTCCGCAACATCAGCGTATTTTTATATT
>DWBH01000614.1:0-11621 GCA_018230765.1 Ernsta delagoae
AACAGCCACGGAGATGCCACACAACCTTGTCTGACACCCTTATGGATATCAAACCAGTCCGTGTATGCACCGTTTATAGCAATAATAGTGATGATGGAAAATATTGATGATGATGATGGAGATATTGATTGTGATGATGATGATGATGACGATAATGGCGATGATAGTGATAATGATGATGACAATAGCAATAATAATGACAGTGATGTTGGCGTCGATGAAGTCGATATTGTTGCACTCACTGATACAAGCGGTGGTCTCGGACATGGCGTAGCTGATGTTGGCGTTGGTGTGCAGCCCAAACAGCGACGGGTCGTCGTTGAGCGGCAGCGTGCGGATGTACTTCGTGTAGTCCTCGATCGACGACGACGACGGTTGCTGGGGGACACGCGGGCTTTACACGGGTGATCCATAGGAAATAATATAGACAGTAGAGTCTATCTATATAGAAAGGTGTTATTTATTACTTTATTTTGGATCCGGTCCATATTTTGTTACTAAAGTTGTTAACAACTATGTTAGTGTACTCGGAGGCATTTAATTTTTTATTAATCTCACCAATTTAAAATTACCAGACCGCGACTTGCTACTTAATGTACGAATCACACAAAAACAATCAATAACAAAATGTCCTAAGCGGTGTCGGGAGGTGAGACTGGGGACCATATTAATAAGCGGATCTCAAGATTGGCAAACATCTTGAGACTATCCTGAGTGCGCGTTTTTCAGTTATTTTCGCACTCAAGACACACTCAATCTTCAGTTGTATATATTAATACGGATCTATGACTAGTATTATTATTATTACACATTACATTACATTACCTGCCTGTAAGCGCCCGTCTCGTCAAAGAGCCAGCGGTCGTTGAGCACGGCGGTGGTGTAGTAGTCGGCGAGCAGGCACAGCAAGCAGCGCCGGTCCCAGTCGTCGGTCACGCGACCGCCATAGTTGATGTGCCCCGCCGTGTACGTTAGCATCTGCCGTATACACAGATAGAGAAGAATGATAGGAGAGGAAGAAATAATATATGAATAAGCTATTATTCCCGATTTGAGCCTACAGTTACAGTTTAAAGTGAATATAAAAAAGAAAAACCCATAGTGCACTGGAAATGGACACTGTGCAGAATTAAGCCAGTTGTCCAAGGGAAATCGGCACTGATCTTTCACAGCATATCAATATGTTCAACGTAAGCCTGACACCACTGACCAGGTGGACTGATGACCAGAGGAAGACAGCGAGTAACCACTGGATTCACAGGGCACAGGACCGGAGTGACGCCATCTAAGGGAGGCCGCCGTCCAGCAGAGGACAGCATGCGAACTTTATCCCGTGTTGCCATCGAGATTCAATTTGATCTTGAGGGCAGTTTATTTAAAACACTGTTCACTTGAGCAAGTCGAATAGTAAAGTGGAGTAGCTGGTCACCGTGAGGCAGGCTAGAACAACGTTGCAGAATGGAGTGAAGTAGCAACCTTAATTTTTACATAGTATCGTCAGTTACGTAAGAGAACGGCAGCCACTGTGCGTGAGGGAGAGAATACAGAGAGAAAGAGACAAAAGACAGGACAAGGCACTAACCCTGAGCGGCACCTCTGTGTACTCGGTGAGGAACATGTGCAGCTGCGAGATGCAGATGCGCAGATCACCGTCGGTGAACTCGTAGGGAATGTTGAAGCCGAGCGGGCCGAACTTGCGCCGCTCCAGCACCACGCCGTGGAACAGGCACAGCGAGAACAGCAGCCACTGTGCGAGAAGGGACAAGAGAGAGAGGGAGAATTAGTAAGCTAACTATGAATGAAAGCGTAATAGAGAGGTGGTGCCTTGCGTTATATAAAATGCAAAATGATTTTCCAGAGATTAAAGATTTAAAGATTTAAAGGCCGACAGGGATAACATTGAGTAAATATCAGTTAATTAGGAAACGTCGGAACTTCGAAATTGCTAAAGAATTAGAATTGCTTTGAGATCAGGAAATTATTAATATGACGATGATAAAAAGACTGGACCGTCTCAAAATAAATAGAAAATAAGAATTTAGGATGTTACTTGATTTAAAACTCATTTAACCTTAAAGTTGGGCACTTTGCTGTCAGACGAGTTGAAATAGTCAGCGAAATCCGGCACTTGGTTCATATACGCCTTCAGCAAGTTCGCCTTGATGCCTCGGGGCGGCTCCACCGTCATTTTGTACCCTGCATTGTCAATGTTCGTTTCGATAATGGAAATATAAATTGATGGACAAAATAATGCCGTTGAAAATGTTTAATACCCGATTCCGATGACTATGTGGACAAATTCACGGCCTAGTACTGCTAGTTAATTATGCTGATCGCTTTTGCATTAAAACTTCTTATAAGTGATGAGTTTAAACTATTAGACAATATCCGGCTCAAACTTAATACTTGATTAAAGTAATAGTCTATGTGATGTTTGTTTTAGCCACGCTTAACTTACTTAATCTGCAATTCATTATGTTACTGAAATTAACAGCATTATTTTCAAACCATGACTAGTTTTATTCCACGTTTATTAATAAGGGGGCGAGAGTTTAACCGTTCTGCAGCAGCGCGACCGGGAAGAAGGGTGAGGGTGTGGAGGTGAGCCACAGCCGGAAGTCCTTGTGCACCAGCTCCGGCTGGATCTGCTCCACGTTCAACTCCAGCACCGGCATCCACGACGGGGACAGGTGGCAGTTCTGGATCCGTCAAAGTTTGCCATTAGACTAAAGCTTAAAGCTATGAGCTTTGATCATCAGTGATATCCAATCGTATATAAACCACATTGAGTAAACCATTGTTATGCTGAGGATTTATATATGTATATTATTTTTGTGTCCTCTTAGCTTTATTCTTTTTTCCTTTGATTTGTTATATCAATTAGATTTTAGCTATATAATTTTATTACTTGGCGTATTCAGGGCTCTGCTACGCAGTATATTTAATAAGTGTCGTAAATCTTATAATCCTTTCTGTAAGACGTTCTGAGTAATTTAATAAGTCATTTAACCTGAAAAAAGACCCAATTGCCAAAGTCGCAGCCGAGCTTCATCATGGCCTCTGCGAGAGGCCCCTGGCCTTGCCCCAAGGATATACTCTCGAACCGCTTACCCATTTTCATCTTATCCGCAAACTTTAATAGATCTGCAATATACATATCACAAGCAGTAAAAGCATATATTATTCCATAATTCTATTTTGTAAAAAAAACCTAATAACTGTAGTAATTTAAATATTTAAATATTGAAGTCAAACATGCTACAGAGATTTTCATTTAATAGATTACACCTATGCTGAGTAATGGTAAAGACTGATGAACATTTCGAGTAGTTCATGTAATTGTAGTACTTCCTACTTAAAATTCCAATTATAAATCAAGAAAATTATCAAATAAAACGAGTGTTCACCCGCAGCAGGATCAGTGCCAGTAGAGAGCACGAATATAATGGGCGCTAGAGGATCAGACTCGGCGTACAGCGCCGCTAGGTCTGCAGGCTGGGGCTCCACGAACCGGGCCCCCAGTCCCATCACCACGTAGTCCTGCTTGGAGAAATTAGGATTATGACACAATAAGGACAATAAAGTGCTACAGTTTATAAAAAAAATACTTTCCCATCTATAATATTAGTAAGGATTATATTTGTTAAGTAGCTTAAGCCAGCAAATTCGTTCGCCAAAAACACTGGAGAAAGTCCAATCAATCCAAGGCTAGATAGAAGCAATTACTCAAGCAACTCTATGTAAAATACAAAAGTACATTATGTTTATGGATAATTTCATGAAATTATACAAAAGATAAAAGCAAATTGGTGTAAATCACCAACCTGTAATCCTGGAACAAGTTTGTCAGGTCTAAGACACTTCAAAACAAGAAGTTTCTGAAATTGATCCAACTGTGTGTCCAGAGGTTTTGGATACGGCAATCTAAAATGCCATAAAAGATTTGTGAAAAATTCCACTACTAGTGTCGAACTAGAACCATCTCGTCTATTTCATAGATTACTTACTTATGAGGGTTCATGGCATCATAGAAGGTCTTGAAGAACTTGGTCTGGTTGGGGAAGTCTTCGACAAAAGGCTTCATGGTGGGCAGAGACGCTAGCTGCTGCATGTCCAGCCACATTCTCTCCGATATCCATTTGGGCTCCGGATTTTCTAGTTCCTTGAAAAAAAGTTGTCAAGTTTAAAAGCAAATATGTAAAATGTATCAATCGTTTAGTAAATTTTCGTAAATTAATGACTGAATTTTTATATTGACTTAAGAATCAATCTTACATAAAAATATAAGCTGACTATTAGTTGTAAATCAAGTGTAAATAACACGGTATTATACTTCATTAATTTTTTTTTTGTCAGACAGTATTAAAAAAAAACTCCAATCTGTACAACTGACCTCTTCAATCTTAGCGCCATTGAGCAAGAAGTTAAACTCAGCTGATCTGATGGTTCCTTTATCTAGAAGGATCCTTGCGCAGAGTAGGAATGCAAACAGGAGCTTGTGCCGCTCAAATAGACTCCTGCACACATTCTGGTATAGCAGGAACGTGAAGTGTTCTATGATGATCTCCACGCGTTCTATTATGTCCTCTGTTGGCAAACGTTCAGTGAAGTTTGGATTTTTTCAAACGATGTGGAAATGAAGGACCACCTCAAGGGTACCACGTCCAAAGTTGAAAAATTAAGGCTTGTCCAAAATCATACGTGTTTAATTGTAATTAAAACTGTTCATATATACCAAAAATCACAGGCACAGAAAGCATCTGAGTTCATACTTTTATACAACAAACACCTAAACTTTTTCCTTGGTTTCACTACTTCTCTAATTCATATAAGTAAGAAAATGTGATTTGATAACTAACCATTCGGTTCAGTTTCAGCCATGGCTCGAACAAAGAGCTTCACGAACCACTCTAATGAGTACTGGTACATTGGGTCCACGTTGGCCATTCCCGACAGACAGAAGAAGAGTATCTGCCCCCTGTTGGCCACCGGCACGTACCCCTGGCGAGCCTCGTCAATCTCCGCCGATGTTTTCTCAATGTCCGCCACTTTGATCTGAGCAGAATGACTTATTTAAAACACTTCTGAAGCCTCCAAAAGGGTTTTGGTCACTCTCCAGAGGATTGCGCATCAAAGACGAAAAGTGGTGGGCTAACATTATTAGGTTGGGTTGCATTAGTGTGTGAGTTGTGTTAATGTTTCATATTTACAAATGCTTCTTGGGGATAATGTTGAAGTGAATTATTTATAGATGAACTACTTTAAAAAATAGATAAATCATGAATCTCTTTTTTATTCTACGCTCACAATATTTTGCACAAGCACGTGTTCACACATCCGGCATTAAATAAAATTAGACCTTTGTTACCCTAAGATTGAATTGATGTAAAAAAAAATACCTAAATCACCCTAACATAATAATAATAAGCAAGAATCTAAGGCTCGTATAAATTAATGAAACTTAAGATTAAGAATCATCTTGAGACCATCTTGAGTACGCGTTTTCAATAGTTATTTTCGCAATCGAGATACACTCAATCTAAAGTTGTGTTTACTACATTTGCATTTTATAAAGATCGCCAAAACATATTTTACAAATGTGGTAGGTACATGTCATGATGTCAAATATGAGCATGTACCAGAATCTCAGCACTTTTTATCTTTATGGCTTCGAGCGTCAGAATGAGAGGCAGATCGTCCACAGGCGACCCCTCGCTGTTCGACAGCCCGTACAAGATGTCGGACTGCATTTCTGCCAATTGGGACGACATTTGCGCGCGGGACACTATCAGCTGCCCTCGTAATTCTTCAAGATCCGGCCGCTCTTGTGCTACCACGATTGATAGTAACTGCTCCGCTAGACCACTGGAAAGGAACAAGTTGATACTCAACCCAGTTAGCAACAATGAATTATATTTCCAGTTGTCCACAATTGAGATTGATGAAAAAGAGAGAAGCAGTAATATCACACTTATAACAATGAAGAGGAATGTTTTAAGTGAAATGAGTGTGTGTTTGCATGCTTGTTTCTTTCATCATCACATTCTAATGGCTTGAAAAATAGTATGGCATTATCTGTGGACGTATCTTATATACTGGATTAACACATTGGCACATATTTATTGTATATTAACAATACTACGAACACTACGAAGCTAGTCATGAGACTTGACAGGGAAAGCAGTCACCTTGGCACCAAAGCGAAGTTGACAATCTGCACTTTAACCGAGGTCTCCGGCGTGTACTTTGGGTTGGGCAGCTTGGTGGTGATGTAGAGACGGAAGCCAGCGGTATACGGGATCAAGGAGTCGCCCAGCTTCAACACCAGCTGGCCAGCTTGCCGGAAATATTGACGCTGCGTGTAAAATTGTTGCCGAGGTCACTCGTGAATGTTTACGTTGCTTTGAATATAAATACTTACGAGTGGTTAGGGTTAAGCCCTAACCACTTTTCTGAATCTAACCTTTACTTTTTGTAACATCTTTCAACAAAATTGCCCAGTTTTAACGTAACATAAAAGAAATACATGTTTTGTTTTTTCCCTTTGTACCTATCAACTTTTGACAAGATTTTAATATGAAGTCCTTCAAGCAACAACTATAGACAACTTAACTCCAGCTAGCCACAAACTCACAAAACACACATATGAGTACAGAGTAGGTGACAACTTTTAATTAATACGCAAGTTAGGTGCTCAGAGATTCTAGCTTCGTGTGAGACCTAGTTAAGCCCAGTTATATTGAAACTTAAGCGCTTGCCGGATCAATCCCTCTATGGCTTGCGCTTTATTAAAACCAAACATTGTTTAAAACTGATAACATTGATTACGATAATAACGACAAAGTTTAAGCTTTAAAAGCTTGTCTAGTTTGAATTAAAAATTATATATAAATAGCAAAAAATTCGGAAACAAAACGCTTGTTTGTACTTGTAATTATACAATATTAATTTAGAAATTAATATTTCCTGCCAAAACAAATGAAAGATTTGTACGTAAGAAAACGTCGGGAGTAATCTGCACACATACAATCTACTTAAGGGACTGTATATTATAATTATAAGCTCTTTTTAGCACGTCACAAGCTAGAAAAATTATATATTAGAGCACCTTTAACACAGGATCCAAAGCCGGGTCCAGTTCCTGGCCAACGTTCTCGAGAAGCAGCGGCTTCCCAAAGCGCAGCGCCGACTCGAAGTTCCTCAACAGGTCCCTATCGTTCGGTTTGCACACCACCAAGCCTTCGATTTTACCCTGAGGTACAAACCCGTATAAGTAGGTTCTGCTAGAGTTTAGTATACAGAAGTTTTCCAGTACCAAATGGATGACAAAAGAGGAGATGTACAAACATTATTAATGCCTACAATCTAAATTTATTAGTATTTAATCCTTTCTTTACAGCCAAAAATTCTATAAAAGATCCATTACGTTCAGGCATGCAACATTGCAACACTAATATGGAGCAAATATAATAATAGACTAACTTGGTCAAATTGAAATTATCAAGAGAACAGTAACACATCTTTGCATTGCAAATGTGGGTACAGCACATCGCAAAACTTCAAAACCTTGTTATAAAATGCTGTTACGCATTCTGTAGGTACCTACATCATATAGCAGTGTTATGATCTCGACCTATGGCCATTAGTAGTCTTAGGTTGATAATAATATAATTAATGCCCGTATTAATAAATGAAACTTAAGATTTAGGACCATCTTAAGTGCGCGTTTTTCATCGTTATTTTTGCACTCAGGATACACTCAATTTTAAGTTGTGTTTAATATGGGCCTAAGTAATTATGCTGACCAAACAACATTGAACGTTAAAGAGAGAAGTTACCATGGCCCTGATCCACTTGTTGGCCTGCGTCTGGGGGTCGATGATGAGCGGCCAGCGGCGCGAGTTGGACATCAGCACGGCAGACTCCACCGACAGCGGGTCCCGCGGCAGACCGTACATTTGCCAGTTCCTGAACAAACGACACACACGGCCCGTGATGATCGTAAGTGATCTCACAGGAAGCAACGTAAGCCGCTGAAAATATTTAGAGGAGTGACCGATAGTGACAGATTGCATATACACGCTGCTGTGCTTCGATCGAAGGACATGAAATCATCCAAGCTGTTAGGTAATCGTAAAACTTGATCAGGACCTTTGTCTGAGAACAGCCAATACGGGTTGGTCACTAATCCGTATATGCACCAATCTGCTTTAAAGGAGTGGGGTGGAGTATGCTACAGGCTCTTTTGTTTGAAATGGCGAAACAATCTAACAAGATTAAGATTATAACCTACCTTATCAAGACCGCATCGCCCAAAGTCGATAGTGGAGTAGCGCCGGGTGTATGAGGAACTTGCACATGCTGATGAAAGAAATGGCTTAAAACGCAAGGAAATTCATAATGTCAACACCATACCCAGAATGTACCTACTATAACGATTTGGTACATAACGATGGGATGGGACTAACCTAACCATCACTTACCTCCATATGTTGAATCCATTCCGCCAACAATTCTCGTCTGTATTCATCTGTGAAAGGGGTAATGTATCCCACGGCGCCTGTCAACAAGAAAGATGAAAAAAGTAAAAAAAAAACCACGCTTAAACAGCGAACCTGAACCAAACAGGAAAAAAATGAATACTCAAAATAAATAATTAACGTTATTATGAAAAAGTAACCATTGAAAATAGTAGTAACTCACATGCACTAATTAAGATGTCCCCAATGAGATTGACGTTGGCCACTCCAAGCTCCTTGATTGTGCGTATCCATCGGACCCTCTCACTGGACAAGCCGTTCAATAATCTAAAAGTCAATACAAAATTCAGTGAAATCAAATAAGTCAACATTCACAACATTCACATTAGATTTTAGATATGTATATTGTTTATTCAATACTACAGGCTGGTGACCATAGGAAGATATGACATCATAACTGTCATTAGTCGTACAAGTTGTGGTCACGCGCAAACTACTAATCATAAGTGTATGTTGAACCTACCTGTTGGCGCGGTCCATCCTCGCCAGACATTGGTTGATATCTTCCTCCATCTTGCGTTTCTCTTCTTCCTTCTCCTGCAGGTACGCGTTCAGTTTCGCGATTCCCTCTAGCAGTGCTTGCATCTTTGCTTTCGCGTTCGCTAACATTGCTGTCAAATTCGTTAAGAATAAAAATATCCGCAAAAAAACCTGCTGTAGAAGCTCGAAACCAGGAGAAAAACAAGAAAAGACAATGATAATGTCTCAAGATTTCTTGAACACAATATTAAAAGGGAAAAACCTACTGAATTTGATGAAGTGGTTGTGGCTTCTGAAAATTTCGTCTTTCTGTCAGAACTAAGAATTAAAGATTATTTTATGATCTGTTACAAACGTCGAGATAATCCATATTATCTTATCTTTACCTTCAACCGCTGCGAGTTCCTTGGTGGCACGTTCTAGAGCTTCCTTCTTTGGAGCTACTGCCTTGTTGACATGATAGAATTTGTACATCGCATGCACCCACATGCACAATGACATGCATGCTTTGGAAACCTATGACACATTTGAACCTAAGTAATTAACGTATTCTACATAGAATAATATCCAAAATTTGTTTTGAGAGCCTCTATTATTTTTGTCAATGTCAGAGAATATGTCAATAAACTTAAAAACCTTCAAAATTTTCGTGGGCTCATAGTCAGGATTTGTCACGAATCTCTTGAGCTTCTTGATCATATCTTCAGTTATAGACTCCTTGTCGAACTTCATCAGGGAATCCAAAAACGCCGTGGGGTCTGCTAACATGGCAGATCCTGGTTTCCAATAGTTTAGCACTTTCTGGCCGAAGGATGCTCCTGGCTCCTAATAACCGTTAAGTGTATTTTTAGCAATTAAGAGTGCATTTTAATTTATTTAATTTACCTTCAAAATTAAAAATTGCATAGGTACATATCCGTCTGTAATTATTTCTGCCCCCCAAACTGCTAACTAACCTTAATAGGTTTAATATCGAACACGACACATAGAGACTCGATGACAAGCACGACACCAGCTGGCGGCTTCTTCATCGCCTTCACTTCAACAACGTCGTTCCTATTCAATTCCAACAATGCTTTCTCAGCGGCTCTGAGAGCTGGCATTGCTTCGTCTACAAGCAGTATGAAAAATAAATATATTTATCAAATAAGCCTCTGAGTGGCAAAAAATTGAAAAACTAAGAAATTAAAAAAGAAAATTTTTATTATATCACTAATATACAAAAAAAACTAACAAGTGCACTTTCTGCTGTAGTTAATCTATTAGTCAATGTATCAATAAATTTACCTAAATCTCTTTGTGCGTCTTCAGCCATGGCTGTTGTCTCCTTGGCCATTTTTTCAGCAATGGCTTGTTCCTTCTCTACTTTAATTCTAGCGTCTTCTGCTATAGCCTGTTTAAAAACAGCAATGTATTTCAGAGTTTCTGTAATAAAATATTGTACACAAATTATTCTTAAAATTTCATACCGTGTCAATGGCAATTTGATCAATGACTTTTCTTGTTTCCTCCGCAGCCTTCTCCATCAAAGGTTTCAGCTCAGCTAACTCTATTTGCAGTTGCTTTACTTCTATTTCAGTCTGATTCAATTTATTCAAACCTAGCGGAACAGATTTCATTGTTTTCAAACTTTGATTTAATTGTTTCAAATCAAACAAAGCAGGTATTGTGATTATACTCATAGATATATTAGATAGTAAATACGTATATTATATAGTATTATATTAGTAAATCCTTTTTATCATTTGCGCATGCGCACGTTTGTAACTTGTTATACTCTCGACGGCCTTCATAACATAATCTTACCAGTTTTCAGCGCATTCGACTCCGTCTGTATCGCTTTCTGCTTCTTCTTGAACATCTCCGCATATGCTCCAAGCATCTCCATGTAGGACATCGGCGTCACGTAGTTGAGCCGGTTCAGCTGAGCAAGGAACCGGCCGCTCGCGTCCACCACGCTTTGGTGAGCGAAGCAGCATACCGACTTGTAAGAAGCAAATTGGAAAATTTTGATAAATTTCAATACTTGTTGCTAATGCGCCACGTACAAAAATGTTTCGTGACGAGTCACTGCGTCTGATATCTTTGTAGGCAATTACGCTTTTGCGATTAGAAATTATTTGATACCAAAACTAGATTTGCGTAAGTGGGGTATCACGTTGAGAATCTAGATTACATCCACGACTCGTCTTCCTCTAATCCTCAAGTATCTACGCTCCTAACTAACTATACCTACTTTTAAAATTCTTACACACTCTTGCTATTTTTATTTTATTAGATACTCGTGAGCATTCGAAAAGCTTACTACGCTTACTACTTAAAGACATAAGTGCTTAAGTTTACTAATATTGATACTAACAACCATAGATCCAATTATCTCCTCAGTGGTCTCCAGCTCGTTCATGTTATGGAAGAAGTGATTAGCGACGGACTCCAGAGCGGACTTAGGCCACTCGCTGAACCAGTCGATGGTGCAACAATTTACCAGAGACGGGAACTGGCGGAGCCGTGCGCGAAATATCTAAGAATGGGGAGTATTATAAGCGACGACCCGTGTGGTGTAGTGGTTATGTAACGAGCCACCATGCGAAGGGTCCTGGG
>DWBH01000615.1:0-11618 GCA_018230765.1 Ernsta delagoae
AAACGGTGTATGCTTTTAAATTTACAAAGACGGGGAAACTGTCAGCGAGTTCTACAAAGAACGTTCTACGTCTGTTGAAACATATTAAACCAATTATACTAGCTTTGACGCCGGCGCCACACACGGGAGAACCGTGCGTTTGCACGTGATACATATGTATAACATAGCAGACAGCCTTTGGAAGGAGAATGCTTGAATGAGTAGGTACTTTGCTTTTAAACTAACGTACCGAGGAACTTCTTGACGTGTTTAGACGTTAGGCCTCTATCCCACTGGCGTTATCCAAACGTTAGCGTTTCTCCAATATCTGCGCAGCAAATATATGTATACATTTGACGAACTTTTAAAAATTATTAAAAATTATTTGCAATTTTATGGCCCGTATCAATAATTGAAAGTTAAGTATAAGAATTATAGTAAAACTACCTTGAGTGCGCGATTTTCACAGATCTACCTATTTTCGCACTCTAGATATACTCTGTCTTAAATTGTATTTAGTAAGAGACACTAATTTAACGGCTTTAGTTGTTGTCAATAAGCGCAATGTTAACGTTGCGTTAACGCGAAGTCGACGCGCGGACGGGTGCCATTCTAAACATTGACGTGGCGTCAAAGCGACATTGTCGCAGCGCAGACGTTGGACAAACGCCAATGCTCGCATAAACGTTACTGTAAAGTGCATCTACAGAGAATGATAATAAAGTTTATATTTGATTCTCATACTTTGGTTGGGTGGGAGCGGGACTTTAACGCCAGTGGGATAGGGGCCTAAGTGGCATCATTTGAACAAACCGCATACGAGACGTCGAGTATGAACATGCAAAAGGCAAGCATATCTCAAAGGATACTTAAAATAAATTGAAATGTTCTCCATTTATTTTTACTAGACGAAATGCGTCTCAACGTTTTAGAAGTACCCACTTATTTGTAGTTTCATAAGAAGTTTTAGCTGTCGCAAAACACTGTAGAACATCATAAAGATAGGAATATCACATTTGTTACTACACACAAAAATAGGCATAAAATACACTTAAGTTTTTTTTGAACAAGAAATATGTTTGAAAATGTATGAATATAAATGGGACTACAATACAATGAATATGCGACGTTTGGTAAACTCAGTACAGTAGGTACCTACGTCTACGTATGAAGTAACTTAATCGCCCTCACAATGAGCACGTAATACAAATCTGTATTCAGCTTTGTGCATACACGGGCACAATTATTATACATCAGAAGCGAGCGCTTTGACGCGTAATAACACTGTATAGTTGGATGATTAGCACGGATTGATGTGTTTATATCCTTTTGTTGTCGGTACAATAGTTTACTATTCCCCCAGAGACAGTTAATTGCACTATGCAATAATAATTTATAATGATAATACCTTGTTAATACGTCTTTATTGTGCCTTTACTCATACTATGCGACTATACTAACTAAGGCAATTTAAACAAACATTCAAACATGTGTTTTTCATTTAGTTATACATAGATTAGTAAGTGGTTTCAATATGGTTTTTTTTTCTTGAAGTTGAAGTTTTTTTAAATAAATTGTGATAGATAAGAATCTCCCGACAGTACCTGAGTAGGCGGGTACATTTTAATACTCTTTAATCATACTAAAATATTACTTGGCATTCAATAGACTAATTAGCGCTGAAATCCTGTAGTGCCTTAAACAAAACACCCTTATATTTCAAGACAAAAGAGCCTACACGGCTCAAAACTCAATGTTATTCTACAGTTTCTTTGTCTTCATTCTTCATCTTTATAATATACCTATTTTTGGCTGCCTATTTTTACTCCTGCCAAGACGATACCTACTGTTTGTTACTGAGATTCTGCTACTAAATACCTGCCTATATTGAAAAGATAGATACCAACCTATCTATCTTTTCAAAATCTTGGGTTTAAAAAAATTGTATCCATTCATATTTTTAATGTGTGTGTCGTTACGACGTAATATTACCTATAGGTACATACTACAAAAACAGGCGCAGAACAATGACGTGTGACATTCAATGCAAGTTGTGTTTATTATACGTCTAATAAACTAAGTAGGTATTTTAATTTTGTCCCAAAAATAGAAATATATTTACGAAACTCTAATTTAACGGTACGATTGAAGTCGGTTAGACCCTTTGACCCTGCGTACTAACCCAAACGTCGAAATGTCGTTGAGTTTGAAATTGCCCTATCCGAAACACGCCAATCGAATTATTCGGCTATTTCGATCAAACATTCACTCAAACATGACGTAACTTTAATTTGTAAAGTAAAAAACATCTATACGTTATAAAAAACAGCTAAGTACAACGTTATCCATACAATATTAAACACTATTAAGTATTATATGTACCTATATAGTGTAGCCTTGTTTAATATTATCCAAGGAAAATCGGGGAAAAGTCTCGTTCGTTGTATTTAAATATTTATTATATCCCGTTATTAATATAATTATAGTATGCAGCAAGAGAAATGTGAATATCGTTTGTGAAAATGTTTAATATCTTACATACTTGCTAGCTAGAGGTTTGTGGATAGATGACAAACAGCAAGAACGACAGAAAACAAGCAAGAGTGACAGAAAAACAGCGGAGGCAAAGCAATAGTTTATCGTTTTTACCCTTTGACTACGGAATTCTAAAAAGGTCCTATATGCGATAGTTAAGGACGATTTAAAAACTACCTAGCAACTAACACACTGTTTCTACGTAACAATGCGCAAATATCATGCAAGGTCTTGTATAAGACCCACATTGCCCTAGCAACCTTGGACCGGTTTTTAACGTCATTCCGTTTTAGTTTTAGCTAGAATCCATAAAGGGTGGGTACATACCCGTACATAATCGATTAGGCCCCAGGGGTCTAGCGTTCACGCCTGGGTATTCTAATCAGGAACCAAGGAGGTCGTGGCCTCTAACAGCGGAAGATAGATTTCATAATAATACCTATTGTGCATGATATTTCTAACGATGTCTACCATTATATTCAACACAGTTTAAGTTTTACATTTTGGGGTAGTTAAACATAATTCTACAAACTCTCAAACATTGAATTGTGTTTGAGCATCTTTGTAATTTATAATTTTAAAAAGAAAAAAGTATTCATCCTATGGGTAAATTAAAATAAAATTTACAGCAAAATATAATGAAATACATGAAAATGAAATTGAAAAACGTTTATACAGGGTAAATAATGGACGTTTGTACATTTTATTAGGTTAATCGTCCCGCGGGAAAATTGGATGAAAGTTGTAAAGAGTATTGTGGTGAAATTTTAACGGTTTACAATATTTTACCTCGAAATAATTATTTTTCTGGGACACACAATTATGATCGAACATAATGTACTTTACATTACATACAAAAAGGTGCATTACATACAAATACTTTTTTTACATTCGTTAGTAGAAAACCATTACAATCTTATAAAAATAAAAATTATTCCTATGTGTTTGAACTTTTCTTTTACACATTTTTCAATACCACATTGGGTTGTGAACGACAATATTAAAATGTTGCATCTGTATTCCGTATTGTTTTTCAATTTCAATCTGAATTCCTTCTATAACAATAGACTAAGTGCCTGGTATTGCATAATTCAGCCCATAGAGAATACTGACGTCACGGTAAGATGATTGAGATGCAAAATTTCGTCGTAATAGCCCGGTTTATAGCATCTAATGGTTGTAAGTGCAAATATACCTAGCATAGTTAAATATACCCTAACTTAATGTATCATAAAAGCTATTTCTATTTAAATAAGAATCGGTATTCGATCCACGAATACCGATTCCAAAACATATTGGTGTTATGAATACAAGTTAGTATTAGGAAATACTTGTTCATTTTAACATTAGGTCTGAGCTTTCGCGAACGTACAAGCAAATAATATTGATTGATCCCGTTAGCTGTCTCGCAGTATTCGTCGAATGCCGTAGTAGCGTGCCGCAAACAGAAATTGATTTATCGCAATCCGAGCCGGAACTATGCAGAATGCTTCCGAAGATCCCCGGACGAGGATCCGGAATAGAAAATGAAAGTTGTTATCGCTCAGCGAACTCCCCATACACGGGCTGTCAATTACTTTGAACCAATTTAATTGGATTCGTGATCAAAGTTGATCCTCTTTAGTGAGGATCAGGATATTCATTTCACTCTATTTATTTTTTGTTTAGGTATATTGTTTCTTTTGTTTTTTATTTAGTAGGTTAAGCAAGTCTCTACAGTAATATAGACACAAAAATTGTAAAAAAGTGGTTCAAGTCAAAGTTCCATCTGAGTTATAGAACCGACGCGCCGTACAAGGAAAAATAAGGCTTTTTCTTTAGTTAAGCTTTATTTTATTTGAGCCCAAATCTAGAGAACAAGAACAAACCTAGGCTAGGTAGGTAACCTGGATATTGTAGAGTGCTAAAACTAAAAACATCTCCTGTATCTAATAAATAACAGTGAAATCGACTTTTATTACTCGTTTGAATTTGTTTGAATTCTATTTACCTATACGCACATATTTATCCAGATGGCCAATGTTACAATTTACTCATAGTGTTTCACGTGATTGTTAACTTTGAACGCTAAATCAGTCATTTTATAACTTTATTCCTAGGTAATATCTAAATTAAAACGACAATTAAGTACATTGTCTAGAAAATTCAGGTTCAGATTTCAATATACTTCAATGCGGTTGTCTGTTTTACTGATTAAATCACAAAATCGTTAGTACTGAGAGTTATAATTAAAGATGGCGACTGGAGCAGTTCATTGTTTAATGTTTAATTTTCGCTTTGAAGTATATTAAGGACTTTACCAGAGAGATTGAAGATCGAAAATCGAGATTAATAAGAGTTGATTTTAGAAATTTGTGACAATTCAATCATTGATTTTGTAAATCTAACTGTAGTTTATTAACTACAATGTAAATTGGTCTAGATCTAGGTCCAGTTAGGTATAGTGAGGCCTTATTTGAGTGTCTGTGGTTGCATGATAATTTGCTGAAGACGGCTAGCATACCTACTATATTACTTTTGTTTTTCTGTGTGTACATCCATCTATCCATCCTACCGTATTCATCACCTTTCAGGACCTTTGGCTGGGTTTCACAAGCAGTTGTCATCTTTTTAAATTATATGTAAGTCCTTCGAATCGCTTCAACTTAGATACGGTACTTATCTTGTATGTTATGTCGGTGACATTTGGTTGTCTACAGATTTTCTTTTCATTAACTACTTATATTGAGTAAAAGACGGTTTTTGTCGCGACTTATCGTCAAATATTAATTTACACAACAGGCAATTCGTACCTTTTAAGTAATAATTGTGACAAACTCTGAAAAATTACGTTTATATAGCCAGTAAACTTAATCTAAGGAAAATAAGATGGAAATAATACAAAAATTTGATCATCCCGTGATTTGTCCTCTTTGAAGACTCAGAAACAATTTACTTAGCCAATAATGTTACTTATAAAAGCAAAATAAAATCTTCACCGAGAAAATTACATTGAATACGAAATTTATTACTATCCCTATAATTGATTTTTCTCCACTTTAAGACCTTTTTTGTGTATATTAAATAAACGTTATTATATTTTCCTCTTAGAGCTTGTTTGGACTAAAAGGTATCTATGTAGGTACTAAGTGCCAATTTATCATGCCCTTGGAAATTTGTATAACCAGATTTGTTTTTATTAGTGTACTGGATAGATTCCACGGTAAGGACAAAAATAAGGACAAATTAAGTAAATTTTGTAAAAGCTAGCATGTTGCTGTACGGCTCAAAATTCTTGGCATGCTAAGAGTTTTATTCCACCAGGATTCCTCCCGTTATATGTTTACCAAAAAGGCACCGAAAGCTGATGGCATTTGATGATTGATTCTATTAATTATAGTCTAACGTTTACTCAACATACTATAATTATGTTAAACATTTTATTAATATTTAATACATAACACATATTATGTATTTGAAGTTGAGGGTTGGTAGGTACCGTAGTAACTTTCATGTTAAAAGCCTACTAGTGTTAAAAGTACTTTTGTGTTAAAAATAAAATAATATCAGATTTTATGTCTCATAAATAAATTTTGCTTTCAGGAGCGCGGGCGGCGGCGGCATGTTCGGAGACGTCAACATTTCAGCAATTTTGGACTCATTTAGCATAAGTTATGACAAAAGAGTAAGACCCAATTATGGAGGTAAGTTGGCACAGAATATAATATCTTGTAAACTTAATATTAGAACGACACAATTATTATTATATGCCTCTACAAATTACCCTGTTCTCAAGTTTTACGACACTTACACTCTGATGGATGTAATATGTGTTATTTGGTGCAGAAACAATAATTTACAAGATCGTTATTATACTTTACTATTAAAGTTGCGATTTGAATATACGGACGACAAAAAACAAAAGGCTTCATAGCGTGCATACAAGTAGGTGCGTCGTAATGAATTTTGAATGAATCAGCTGAAATGTGGTAAAGTTTAGGTTCGATGAATGCACAGACCACTCTTCTAGAGCTCGCTAATTAATTAACAAACTAATCTAAAAGGATCAAAGGATTAGCAAAAATAAGAAGCTTAACAAAATTACAACCAATTAGTAAAAAAATTTTGAACATAATAATATCGAAAGTAACGCTAATTGCCCAGAACTTAGATTAAGAAAATATTGATTTTATAAAAGAAAAATAGTAGGAAAATATCGAGACATATAGAACATTTTATCCATATCTTACTTAAGGCGTATTCACAACAAATACTAAGATAAATAATAGTAGATAACATCATCCATACGGTTACAGAAATTCTATTCGAATACTTTTCCATTTCGCCGCGATGTCGTAATGGATTATCTTTATCCTACACACACCAGAATATCTTTGTGGTTGGATATAGCAAATGTTATGAAATGAACACGCACTCTACTAAATGATGGGTGTCTCCGCTTATATTCGTACAATATTTTTAGAAATACTCTGCCTACTCCGTTGGGAACGAGGCGTGACAATATGTATGTATGTATTTTTAGAAATACCTAGCTGAAAGACGGGAAATATAATATTAATATACGAATCTTCTAAGGCAAAAAAATATATTATAGGAAATGTTTCTAAAGAATTATAATATTTAGTCATCATACCTACTAGTAGCGGGGGTAACTGAAGTTCAAAATTACAGAACCTAAAAGAATAAGATAAAAATGTATCACTACTTAATATGAAACATTCGTTTAAAGGGAGACGTTCAACATACTCGTAGTATGTTGAAAACGTCATACATACATATTTATTATTAACTCTATTGCATCCATCCACGGTGCGTGATTTCACAAACGGATGCACAAAATGGATCGAGTATTTGAAGTGGTTGTATTAGTGAGCAGTCACACACGATCGTGGTGCATTTGATTGGAACGAATAAATTTGATCCGACACCCATTCGTGTGTGTATTCTTTGCGGATTCTAAAGCTGCTGTGCAGAATTAATATCATAGAATAAAGCACATTGAAAAGTATCTTCAAAGCAGTCTGTTACTAGACCTTCCTTATTTGCTAGTTGAAATAATGACATCAATGATCTCAATCGAGCAGACGCTCCGGTTGGTATCTTAAAAAGAACTTTTCAGAAAGAAAATAAAAAAATATCCGTTCCAATGAAATGAAACGTTTATTGAACATAATGAAAATAACCATAATGATAATGATGCTTCAACGGACGTCAGGCACTTAATTTCATCCAGCTTTGAAAAAATAATTTCGGCTAAAATTTAAAAGTTTCAAAACGTTTTCTCGGTTTGCACAACTTGACTAGAATTTAAATGGGATAAGGGAGGATACTGTATTCAATATTGATTACTTGCAAAATGGTTTACTAGAGTTACGCTTAAAAATTTTGGTGATCTCAGTAATTTTTGTTTCACTATAGGTATAAATAGTGAAATAGAAGAAATACTGTAATGCTTCTAACTATGTATAATTATATTAAAAGCTGGGACATATCTTTTTTGATTATTTCTATTCACTAGGAAAACTCATCCAATTTGGTCTAATGGAGATATTTTTTTTCTTACAAAGAAGCAAAAGCAACGATAATATTCAACATGAACACGATACACACAAAACATTAGGAAATAAAAAATCTTTGTCTTTACTTAATAAGCATCATTTTTACTCAACGTTGCACAAAGAATTCCAGTAAAATGTACAATATTCACTTACTTTTATCTCTAAAAGGTTACATCTGCAGAAGCTGGGGCCATTAACAACTGCACTTGACTATCCGTTTCAGAAATACCTCTCTCTCACCTCAGGTATTTTCCCGACAAAAATGTGATTTATTGTACACTGACTCACTTCTTTACCGTTAGAGACTATAAAACTCCTTTTGTTTTTGTATGTCTTTGTTATACTGGCCTTATTATACTTGCATTTTAAATAAAATATTCAAGGTAAACTTGTGTGTATACCTACTAAAAGTGTATGATTGTAGTGTTGTACAAAGATTTCTCTCAGAAACTGGTCTATAAAGTAACGATCTTGTCTAAAATGTGTCAATGTGTGAAAAAATAGAGGTATTATAAGTAATGCGCAGTATATTTTTCAACAGGTTCGTTTACGTTTTTAATGATTTTTACCTTTCCTTGAAATCGCGGAAGCGTATTCCATGCTTCTCCAAAGACTGCCCACTTCTCCAAAGACACAAACACACAGGATAATTACATGTACCTACATAAATTTTGATAGTGAAAAAGTTAAGTGTTAGTTTGTGTTAAAAAAATAATAACGCGTATTCGTATTATGAATCCGCGTTAAACCAATGATACAAAATATCCAATTGGATCAATAACTTTATATCCAGTTGTCGCCCTAGGTGGCTTAAAATACAGAGCTTAAAATAAATTTTCCAGTGTCGGGTGTCGGGTGCAGGTAACTGGGGGCAAATTGTGTTGGACACGTGAAAATAATCTGATTGAGCGTTGTCGGAGTAGTAGTCACAGTAGAGCCTCGCGGGCGGATTTATATCCGATATTTTTAAAGCCGAAAAATGTTGGTTTCGTAACAAAATATTTGTCAACCTTTACGCGATCGTTCAGCCGTGAAATGAAATAACACGGAGCGTGCTAAAAATATTAAATGCTTCTAACATTTTTTAACCTCAATATAACGGAATAACGCATGCGGTCTAGCTATAGATTTGGGACTGGCTGTATGATATTTTTTATTACATTTGCACAATATTTGGATAAACCTGATATGATAAAAAATAGTTTTATAACGTTTAAAATATATCGAAATCTATCTAACCTAACCATTACTAATAAAATTGAGAAATGTCACTAAAATAACATTTTTGCTTGTTATAATAATACAGCATCCGACATACATAGTTAAAAGAAAACTGCACACCCATGTTCAACAAAGCTGATTAAGTACTTATATGAGACGTAGCTACAATGCTACATGTTGCAACTTTTGTAGATCTTAACAAAACGTGTTCACAGTTCACTCACGTAAGTACGACTTTGTATCTTCTAATCTAGAATAATCCACACAATAGAGAAAGCGTACTACCTCCGCAAGCTTTGAAATACCTACTGTTAAGAAAACTGTCACTCGTTGCTGTTAATAACCGCAAATCTATTGTTGACTAATCCATAAAATCAAATGCATAGAAACGTGATTGAGACAGGTAGATTCACCTGAAAATAACTCGGTTTATATGCGGAACGGTAAACCTTCCAAAGAGTTGTCAGGTTAGTCGAGAATTGACACGACACGGCACAGAATAATAAATATGGAACGTTGAATCCATTACAAGTTGAACAGAAGTTCATTGTAACCAGGCTGTCTCGTCTGAAATTAACTGGAATCCAACAAAGTATCACTTAGACTTGACACGAGGATTCTGATGAGTTTTGCGACAGAGAACACGACAGCAGAAATAGACGACGAGAATATTATGTTAAGAGCTAGTCTGTCGAATACACGTAGTTTGTAGGGTGTGAAACGTTTTAATATTATCCTGAACCCAACGCTTAACATGTTTAAGCTATTTATTTAAATAGTTTTTTCAATAAACATAATTAATAACAAAAGTTTAGAGTAGGTACGATTTAACATTAAGGTTGCGTATCAAGCCCCAGTTTCAGAGTCTCTAGTAAAGATGGAAATTTTGGAGCCAAAAATACCCGTCGCGGAGGTTTAGTAGTAGACGTCACGTGGAGTGAACGTGAACGTGACGTCAGAAAAAGACTTAAACCCGATTTATTGAATTATACTTTATTGTTTACGCTAGACGATTGAAATTAAAATGAATCGGCAAATCCTTCGCATTAAGATCTGAACAGCTACAATCTGAATCACACTCCAAAATAATTTATCTAGAAACGCGGCAGCGTTTCCAGCCTAAATTCATATATAATGCTTATTAAGTTACAATAAGCGGAATATAAACAAACAAAGTAAAAGTATGAAAATAGCTTAAGTGAAGTATGCCAGAAATGTGCTCCCAATTCATCAGTACCGAAATAATCCGCAGTGCGGATTATCTCCCCAGTTGCCTCTCTAGATAAGTCAAAGCTTAGTGTGGCTTCTTTTTATCCTGGTAATATTGACGACATTTGGCTTGTTATATATAACATAGTTTTGAATAGACATAGCGTATTAGGTCTATACTTTCAGTCCCATTTATTATAAATTAGGTATAATGTTATTATTATAATGCCAGCTTGGTGACAGACTGAAAACTTTAGAGTTATGTAATTATGTATGTATTGTATATGCTACGCATGTAAACTTAATGGACATGTAATGTAAATAATGTAAGAAATATTCCAGAGGCTACGTTTAATGCCAAATCATAATAAACACATTGCTTTCATAAAAATTTATATCCTCATATAACTAGTAACGATTATGTTGCCAACGTCATCGCGCAGTTCTTGGGAACAACAAACCCGTCTTTTTTGTGCAAATTGGATGGCAGTATGGATTGCAAGCAATCTCATCATAAATGTATGATGTTATAGCGGAATATGTTTGTCTTGCTCCGGTTGGAGGGTAAAACTCGAGCCCTGCAATAGGCCATTCAAACAGATTACAAGCAAAACTAAGTTATGGGGACAATTTTTTTAAATTAAAAATTATATTCAGTATTATATTTTGGCAAAAGCATCTTAAAGTCAAAAGAAATAAGACTGTATGCACCGGTCTACTGCCACTTGTCATGTTTTGTGTATTGTATCGTTTTCAGGGCCACCCGTGGAAGTGGGGGTTACCATGTACGTGCTCTCCATCAGCTCTCTATCTGAAGTCAAAATGGTATCTTAAGTTTCAAACCAATATAAAGACACAGCGCATACATAGCAAGATCTTGTCCCTTAGTACGATCACCAGCATTACCGTTCATTGTAGCACCTGTGTCCACGGTTCGATCGCATATCGGTAGGGGCGCTGCGACGGGCGAACGTTGGTTTGCATCGCACGTCTGAGGCGTGAATGTTTCCGTATGTCGTTGGGCGTCCCGCACGCAGCCACGCGTCCGCGCCTCTCGTCCCCACACCGGCGATGGGGCACGTCACCATCCTCTGGTTTGGGATTCACGGCGCGAGG
>DWBH01000616.1:0-11607 GCA_018230765.1 Ernsta delagoae
GCAATAATAAGTAATAATAATAATAATACATTTACTAAAATTCTGTAAAATTTAAACGTAAAAATTCCCGCTTGCGCTCTGCGTGTTTTTTTAGTTTTTTTAAAGTGTTTATTAATTATTTAATAAAATGAACAGAAATAATGCAATGTGCCGGCGGCCGAGACCGCTGCTGGCGCGATCGACTCAATGTTCGGAGACTATAATTACCAACGCGACTCCACGCCACTTTATTGCCTACTATTAATTTGTGTGAACTAGGTATCACTATTTATTTATTGCCCGCTTTTAGCATAAATTTTAGATACCCGCTACAGCTACAGCTAGCTTATATATTCAGTAGGAATAGTTTTTATATTTACGTCTATTGTTTATTTATTTAGTTACTTATACCATTAAATTAACACAAAAAGCACCAGAGCCACACCTGCGATAAGCTATAGGTACCAGAGTAAAAGTTAATAATAATAATAAAACTTCAATGAACCTAAATAAAAAGTTCAAATTCGTTGAATAGATAGGGACAAAAAAATCAGATTGGTTTTGGTGTTTCTTGGTCTAAAAGTCAACACTGATGTTCAATTCAAAAATATGTGACTGACTGTAGATAATGATGAGAATGGATTACAAATACCTTACGATATAGATCTTACAATATCAGATACAGTCAGGTGCTGATTAGATTGTATTGTCTGCGCAGTTTCAAGTGAAATTCTATCTCGTCTTATTCAACGAGGGAAAAGTACAGGTTGGATTTGAAGGATTTGGGTGTCCCTAAAGGTAATATCAGTTTCACACGGAGCCCGGGGACCACCCAACGTCGGGGTAATGGCCTGGTTCTGTTCCGATGTCGGATCGATGCGCGTGACAGGCACTTTTGAGGCACCATATATGTTTAGGTGCCTCAAAAGTTATATTTACTTGAGGATTTAGGTAAAAGGTCAAACGTATGGTCACGTCTTTTAAATACACCCAGAATTTTTCGTAATAAAACATGAATGGATATAAAACAAATAAAAAAGTCTCCTATGATACATCTACGATAAACCTTAGAGACTTATCTTCTTGCAATATTAATTGTGTTTTACGTAATGCTTGGTTACTGAAGTTTTTAAAGTCAAACAACTGTGGACGTGTTAAAAATAACTCTTTCAACGGATAGTAAGCATTCTTCCCGCATCTAATTCCCTTTCAAGTAATTGCGAAGTAGCAATCCATGTAGGAATGTTTGCACCCGTATGCGTTAGAATGCTAATTCCGTAGGGACCTATTATAGCCGTCAGATACTATGAGGGTATCCATTAGCCTACCTCTGATAAAAAATATAAAAAATAAAGCAAAATCCAAAAGAATGTAGCTAAATTGTTTTCACATTAGTAGGTAGTAGTATTTTATAAACCCCATGTTGTTTATCTACAGATTCACTTGCCTCCTATAATAATGTAACTATATACTATCAATTTATCTAACACTGTGTTATTTTACAAATAATGCAAAACTGTACATTGTACTGTGATCTTCTAGAGAAAAAAAGATATTTTTCAATGTCCTAAGATCAATGTAGACTATTGTGGACGAAACCTGTACCTATCATACAGTATTCACAACCATCTCCCAAAACTGTATTATGTTACGTACACGTACGTTACTTATTTACAAAGCTAGTGTAACCAAATCCTATGGCTTCCAACGAGACACTTGTAAAAATTCAACGTCGTGTTGGCATTTCGGGGACTTTCTAAAATCGTTCGACACAACACAATGCTCAATACATATTTATAGCGCGGTTGCGTTACCCTAACGATCCTAGGCCTCCGTTGCGGTTTGGAGATCTTTAAATGCTTTGTTGACGAAAGGACAGCGATATTTCGGTCGATTACGAAAGCGAATATTTATGATGGAAGGCGATACTGTTATATTACAGTTATCAAATCAATCAAAATTTAGTAATTTTTTATGAGCTCTCTAGCGGAAACAAAACCAAATTATTTCATTAGTTTTATTTAATACACTGTAGACAT
The DNA here is from genome assembly GCA_018230765.1 of Ernsta delagoae. Taxonomy (NCBI): domain Eukaryota; kingdom Metazoa; phylum Arthropoda; class Insecta; order Lepidoptera; family Hesperiidae; genus Ernsta; species Ernsta delagoae. The sequence continues at coordinate 2,019 of DWBH01000616.1, forward strand.
ATCTAATTGAATGTGTTGCTTTGCTAGACTTAATAGTACATTAAATTTACTTTAAGTGTATTCTGTTTCAGTAACAATACTCTTACTTAGTAGTTGTTGTATAAAGATCATAATTTTTAAAAGACTGTACCAATTACTATGACATCGTTAAGTGGGTCTTTCATCGATCTAGCTATTCGTTAAAGTGTATGAAAATCGTTATGGAAACTTATTCTTATCTTTCTTATAAACCGATTTGGTCCTAACTTTCGGGAATAGCTGCCTGATATTCAAATCTGTAGTACTTAAGAAACGTAAAACCCCGAATATAACCATCTACAATCTATATAATCCACAGGCTTGCCATAACGAGGAAGCTCTCCAAAACTGAATTGAGAATTGGCGCATCGAAGTAATACCATAACGGTAGGCAGTTATGCTAGTCAGATTCACGGAGTTTGCCAAATACAGCTATCAGGCCGTTCGGAAATTTCGCTGCACTGATTACGTCATTCGCAAGCATTTTATCGTGACAGCACTCCATTTGGCGTTATGCTACGAATAGATTATGACAGCTGTCACACTGGTGAAGAGCAGAGTTAAGCGATTCAGTAGGAGCTCCAAAAGTCACTTGAGTTCTAAGTATCAAGTTAAAGTTACCTATATACAGGTGGGATTATTATCATACTGTCAGTTGTAGGCAAAAATTTCCGCAATCTTTTGTAAAATGTTCCTGGTTATCTGTACTTTACAATGAGTCAGCAGATTCTTATTATTGACAGCTTATTTATTTGTCCCTTACTAATAAAATGAGATAGCAGCCTTATATTTGGTACTAAGTAAAATAAATGAATCATTATATATAATTCCACAACTAATCTAGGACCAAAGATAGTAAAACCCAGCGATTCTCGCTGCGAGGGAGACAAGGAACTGGCATCAAAGGGGCGTATGTTGCAACGCTTTGCAGTATTTATGCTAAACGTTTAGAAACGCCCATCAATGGAAATGTTTTATGAGGCCAACTAATGGCTTCCGAATATATTCGTGTAGCCACCCCCGCCCCGGCGCCTGTCAGCAGCACAAAGGAACACTTTGATTTGAAGGCGATGGCGCACTTTATCGGCACTTCGGCCTCCATTAAACTTTAATATACCTTAAAGGCGAACTAAGGTCCAGCTTAGTAGTTCGAGTACGAGGTAACTATTCAAACACTCTTTCATCGGATTCACTTTTTTATTTCCAGTCAATTAGATTTACGATTAATGGATTATATTCGAAAGACCTCTCTGTTTTCAGTTCTGAGCAGTTTTAGGTTCTGAGCAGTATAGTGTAATGGAGAATTTGAATTCAGAAAGAAATCGTTTTATTAATGGAATGCCAGTTAACGCTTTTATTAAAAAAAGGTAATATTTCAAGATTAGAAAGATTTTAAGCTTGCAGTTTAAAATTTCAATGTTGCCTTGGCTTATATCGAAGAAAAGTGGACCGGCTTTGAACCAATACACTCAGATCATGTTTCTCATAACTAGGTACCTATACCTACCTATGCATATTATCGTAGAGAGTTTTATAACTACACGCAAGCTAAGCATTTACTCACACGTGTCTGAGAGGTCTCTTAGTGTCTACCAAGTAGTCGCAGTCGCTATCTATGAATATTCATAACATTAGTGACGTGACCTGCGGAAGATAACAACCTCTAATTAGAGCCCGTTCACACGGATATCCGAGGCAGTTTATGTCGAGATATTTGGAACATTGTGTCAAGTTTCACATCTAAAATTGTCATATAGTTTGATTTCCGCCTAGAAATCCTGTAGGCTCTAATAACAGTTAGAATTAAATGCTTAGATTCAACTATCATTCCAATATTATTAAGTTAAATATAAATTGCACTACGCATAAGGAAAATTTCGCATGTTTAAGAGGCTTGTGCCTTATATGAGTAAGTTAATGATAAAATGAAATAACTACATTTATATTAACACGCCACTATAAACCTCTTACAAGCAATAACGCATAATTAACATAAAATGCCCATTATCCCCTTGCAAGGCTTTAGTCAAGTATTTTAGAAATTCTTGAGCGATTTAGCATTAAGCGTAGGCGGCGACAAGCGTTATGGCCACTCGATTTGTCTATTAACGGAACCAGTATGCTTATAAAGTCATAGAGGAAGTTATTCCAAGCGCTAATGTGCCGCTGAAAGCACTTTCAAAAGTTATCGACTGATGATATGAAGGAAGTTAGTGACAAACTCGTTAATGTTTTATGATTAGTAGGTACATAGCCGACTGAGCTTAGTTCGGAGTTAATTTAAAATATGGGGTTGTGACGTTTTACTACAGCTTTCTGTGGTGTTCGAAATGAAATATCCCAACCTTCCAGCTTAACCATCATACCCTGGTTACTATATAAGAGCAAAGTAGTCGTTAAAACAATTCAAATGAATCCAAATTCGATGGAATTGTGACATTTTCTTGCGGAGCTCCTGTGAACATCTTCCAGGTTCATCATCAGACCCTGGTCATCGCAAACTCATCAGAGCTGTTTCCAAGATTACCGGCATAAATATATATGCAAGAATTACTCATTCAAATATAAAGCGATAAATTAATGTTAATATATGCCGACATAATGACGGTGTAGTGACATGAAATTTTATATATAAGAAGAAATTAAATAAATAAAGATTAGGAAAGAAACAATAATATGGCAGGTTTCAAAAACTGCAATAATAATATAATATGATACTTGATATCCGTATTTCGAAACTTATTTCGTCAATAACCTATTGAAGGAAAACGGCCAATAAGAACGTGTAGTAAGTACTTTCACTAACAATTCCCGATCAGTATCGGGTATCCGGGTATAATCACACGTAGATACGGTCATTGTGGATAATGGCCGGTCGGGGCGGTCGCCGTCAATTCATTGCTCGTTATTTAGAGCAATTGGTACCCGTTATGGATGAACGAGGCAAGTTAGGATATGCCCTCCTGTTCAAAGTTTTACGTACGTCGCTAGATGGTCGCTGGTGGCCTATTAAACTCAATTTAAAATCTTTGATTTATACTTTATACCTAGCATGTAAGATTAGGTGTAGAACTATAGAGTTAAATAAGACAGGATAGAAATAACTCATTTGTTAATTATACGTTTAACGGTTATTGTTTAAATAAAACATTTTACACACAAATATCTACCTCCTGCTGCTATACCTACATATACGACCTGGACTTTCCTGGATAAAAAATAATTAGGTAAATGCACGGCTCCGTAGTTATTTTCTGGTCAATAACAATAATCTAGCTTTACCCAATAGCTAGCTACTATCCGTGTAATAAAAGTTTACACTTACAGGCGTTCAGCCGTGGATGTGTGCCAACTGCCCTGACAATTTTGTTGTCGGAACATTTCAACGGTTATGACAAGCGCAGTTCTCAAATGTAGGTGTAATTTGTGCAGTGCAGCAGGGCAGGAATGCTTGTGATGCAAACTGCTTAGCAACTGTATGTCGTTACTAGACGTCTACTTGGCCAGAGTTCAAATTGACCGAAAAAGTGGTAAAAGTTTCAAGGATAAACTAAACAAATTTTTTTATTGGTTTTAGATTAAGTAAAATACTAAGAAAGTAACGTGCGCACGAGTAGGTACGAATTATCATCAAAAAGCTGGAAAAAACTAAGGAATAACAATGATAGCAAACTAAAGAAAACCATAAATACAATACAACACAATACAAAGAAACTAAATTTGGACTTCCTGTCTACTAACTCATTGCAATAATCACGTTTTAATTTAAGCTGTATATAATTCCCTTTAAACTCGCAGCTTCAACGATTTCAAGTTACAAATACTGAGAAAATCATAAAGTTTTACGCAATATCCAAAGACATTGATTGTATCGTCGTCACGATAATCCTTTCCGATCGGCTTAACCGTCACGTCGCGTTTACGACGACGCACGACGTAAAATCCGAACGACGCCGATCGGATTACGACTGCGCCACGATTATGCTCACGTCACTAAGACTTGTTCTTTTACAAAATATAAAAACAGAATGGACCGATAACAAAACCTTTCGTGTTTAACTTTCGTAGCAGACAGTCAATGGTTTTGGTATCTGGAGAGTCATCATAAAAAATAGTAGGTAGGTACTTTAGGAAGTTATAACAAAGAAAGAAATATGTATGATTGAAAAATAACATTATTGCAATTTGGAATTTAGTAGATCTGTGCCTGATCTGCAAAATGATGAAAATACTGCTAGATAATAACAGAATAACAGAAAGTTGTTCGAGAACCACAAAAGAAAAGGTTTAGTACACTGATTTCCCGTTTTTAGGTTACTAGAATTGTACCTTACCTAGGAATAACTTTGGGCATAATACCTTCTCAGATTAAAGTTTTTGTAGAGAAATAAATAAATGATACTATTTATTTTTAATATCAGACGACAGTGTGTCTATAAAGAATGTTTTATTCTTTGCAAGCAGAACATAAATCTCAGGAGTAAAAACAATAGGGTCGTATATGATGCGTTCAAAGCAGTAAAATATGCCGTAAAAGTGAAATTAAAGCGAAAGTGAAAGCCGTAAAAATGAGTCTTAGTGTTGGATTCTCTGGAACGGGAAATTGGTTCGTAAAGTTTAGTGGCTACGGGGAAAATACAGGTAACTTTTGTTTATAATTCTGTACAAGAATGAAAGACATTCCTTGCAATACAATACTCTTTCTATAAGCTTATCAATTAAGCATACGCTAGTTGGTATGTGAAAGGTTTTATAGGTCATGCCATATATTATTTTCTCCTGAGTTTGATGTGGTGGTTAAAAACGTAGAGAATAATTTGCCATGCAATGTAATCTGGCATCTTATTACCATTGGATAGCAATCTATTCGTTTAGGAATAAGGGGCTGCTATCACCGCCATTACGAAAACATAAAAATTAATTATGCATATCTTATAACCAAAATAATGTCGTGATGAATCGTCCATTGAATTAATTTATTCGCCCATAAACCGAACAGGTCGACCTGAGCTCATTATTGCGAAAATTTCCAGTTATTAACGAGCACCAAATAATGAATCGAGTGACAGTGCATCCAAAATGAATATTAAATGTCGTTCAATTCAACGTATTCGAGAGGCTGCAAATGAGGCTCTCATGGGAATTTTAATCACAGTTTTGAGTATATTTAAGACATTATTTTTAAGGTTGTCTATACTTTTAACAAAAAGGGATGGCACGAAATAGTTTTGCACTAAATACAACATGTAATGCAAATACTGTAATCCCCTAAATTAATTTGATTTACAGAAACATTAATTATACAGAAATTCAGGTACGGAAGTATTAAAAAACTGTTTTGCTTATTTATTTATTTATTTACATAAATGTGTAAAAAAGCATTTATGAACTACCAAGAACAACCTTTAGGATCAAAGTCACCGGCTCATAGACTCTAGACTGAAATATGACTGACATAAAATCTAAAATCTAATCCAGGCGCAGCTGGCGTTCAAAGTGTCAAATACTTTTCATTTTCGTCCACTGCGTTAAAACAAATTGTCTGTATCAAGTCTCATACACTTAAGTGTATAGATAAAGAAGGAAAGCTGCATCAGATAGCCGGGTCAGCGGCGCAGGCGTCGACCTGCAGATAACGATACTATCTCAGTGGCAGGCTTTCGTGCGATTCACGCCGCCGCCGCCCGCCCGCCGCCGCCATGATGCCATCTTACCCGCTATTATGTACAGTGACGTCACAAGATATAAGATTTTTGACATTTATCTATCTGCATTGTATATTAATACAGTACTGTTATTTACAGGGTTAAAAGGTCCTGTGACCTAACGCATCTCTTCTACGAGTATAGTGTAATGCAAATTTTCAAGTGCAATGGGTATAATGTCTAGCATGAATATCTAAGATGAATATCACCATTAATAATCAATATTTTTAGTAACGTCGTATACCTGCGCTATGTTCCATAGATATCTCATTCCATAATGGGAAGATTAGGACAGATTAAAATCTCATCACAGTCTTACAGACCTCCCACAGAATGTAAGGTTGATAAGTGCGGTTTTTAATAAATTCACTATGAAATGTTTAATGAATTAGTACCTAAGACTCAAAAGAATAATAAAATTCAATATCATTATGACCAGACTGCCAAGTAATTCCTTTACATTTCTATTAGGTGTTAGGTGTCTTATGCTGCTGTAACTAAAAATAAAATATAGAAAATATCATTTGTGACAATTCCATCAGAAAAACCTTGTGTCTGTAAAACAGAGGGATTATTGCGGTAAGCGGCATTATACATTTCATTTTATTTTGAGCACGGAAGCATTTACACGGACTAGCGATAAAATTTCGGATCCAATTTTGTTTCGGAGTATAACCACCAATTATAGTGCGCTGTTTGGGACGTAAGTAGGTATTCTGTTTCATGGTTTTAATCAGTTTGAATCTTTATTTTTTTTCAAAGATTGTTTTTGAGGATATTGTGTTTTCGATAAATAAAAATTTGTATCTCAGAAGTGGAATAGTTTGTAAAAAACGTTAATTATTAGTTTTCGATATTATGTGCTTTTAAATGACCTTTTTGATAATAGTGGATTTAACGATTGCGAATGTTCATGAATAGTAAGTATTGTTTGGTTTAAACTTTGGAACTCATAGCTCGTCTTGAGTTGTTGATGTTACTCGTAAAATTCTCGAAATTGTACAATTGTATTTAAATATATTATCTTTAGTACCTCTCATGAGAATGACACGGCGACCCTCAGGTGTCAAACCCGGCAATGGTGGCATTTGACTGAAAAACAGAAAAATAACGTTAGTTTTATTAAATTATTTGAGTTTTCTGTGGAAGCTGCCTATGTATTTTTCTGATCTGACATCAATTTTATCAAAATTAATCATGCTATATATTATGCTCTTCTTGATAACTACTTTACTATCGTTACAAATGTCGTATCATCAGACGTCATTAAAGACACATCAGTTTCACTAAATTAATGAAATAAGACGACAAAATATAAATTGGTACATACATCAAATTTAAAATTTCTTGCAATTCGGGACGGGTGACGTCACGGTTGTCGAAGAACTCTGGTACCGCCGACCGCATTGTGAAGTACATGTCCAGTTTGCGCTTGGTCTTTTCCAGGGAGAACTTGCAACCACGGAGGAAGGTCATGATACGCTGGTCGTCTGCAGAAGAGTGATAATAACATTTTTGTTATGTGATGCTCTGCACTAGATGGATGCCATGAGCTTTTGAATGGAACTACACAAATAACTATACTATTGTCAAGCATCTCAACCCTTACTAATTCTCAGACATCACAATCTGCATATTTTCTACTTCCAGTGACACTGTGTTTTAGTAGATTTTAATCGAAACCTGGCACATAAGACTTATCTCCTACTTGAAGCTGGAAAGGTTTAACCGCAGGTTGCAAATACATAGGTTCATCCACTTTCCACTTTCTTAAATAAATGTGATATTGCTATTAGTTACTCACCAAACTCATCAGGTAGGTGAGGTTCCTTCTTCAGCCACTCCTTGATATGGGCAAGGTCCTGTTCTTTTGTGTCGGGCTTCTCATTCAACTCCTCGCGGATCTTCTGCCACATCTCGCCAGCTGGCTGCTCGAGAGTCATCTTGGGATTTGTTGGTCCTGAGAAGAATAATTGTGTGTTATTTTTGGTAGGTGAAGTATCTTTGCAGTTATGATAAAATTATAATTCCAAACCCACATGCTGTCTCCTGTTTGATTCTAGTTATGATTGAATTCATTTACAATTTTTTTTAATGTAGCGGGGATGAATTAGAGGGCTGATAGCTGACAAAAAGAGATTTTTGTACCCAACAATAAGTAAAGTAAAAAAATCTAGCCTACAAAAATCCCTAGTGGCTGGTTAACTAATTCTCCTTCAACTTAGCTAAATCAAAAAGAACAAAGAAGTTTTTAGTTTAAGTATAAAACCTGATGTATATTAATCCAACTTCAAAAAAATGCAAAATAAAATATGATGTTTTCATTAATAACCATAATAATAAAAAAAAACAAGAAGCAATCGAATTATGCTCCGACTAATTCTAATTTCTAAGTCCAGTTTCGAAACATCGCGTTCATTACATGCAATAAACGGTGAATCAGAGCAGATCTGAAGGCTCACAGCGAAAGCAAGTTCAGTGACCGGTGAAAGTAACGCTGAAAATTAAAAAACCGCACGAAAATCGTTTCGGCAACAATTTTAATGTATGCTGGTTATTGAGCGCAAAGAATTCTTATCCAGTTTTTGCGTGCACAAACAACAATGCATGAAGGTAAAAAATGACGATGATTCGTTTTATAGTTGACGTTAAGTTGTTGCTCTTTTTTGTTCTGCTCGATTCTTTTGTTGAAATTAATGGTGTGCGGTTAAAAGGGTAGCTAAAGATGTTTCTATCTCGGAATTTTGAAAGGAAATTTGAAAGGTTGAGCTTTTAAGTCATCTCTTATGATCAATGGCTTATTATTTTTGTCCATCCATCGTTTGATGCTTGAGCTTGAGCCATTGAGGTTGGGATGGAGAAAGTTTCAAGTTTTAGCTTAACCTGTTTAAGTGGTATTTCAAATTAACTTTATAGATCTTGAATGTCTAACAACTACAGTTCTAATTGTTTTAGTGCGACATAATGTAGTTTTTTCTAAAGCAAAGAAAATTATTCAACCAGTTATTTATATTAACTAATCTTGTATTTAGTGGTAGGTAGATTACGCTAAGACCAAGCTTTTGATCCAATTGTCCGTCCTAAGAACTGAATTAGAAAGAGGATATGTGTACACACAGTAAAGGTACACAGAAGCATAACACGTATTGTATTCCAAGGTCTATCTAATGGGGATTTTGTAATCTAGCGGACGCACGAGGAACATGAGGCAAGACGGTGTTATGATTTCTTAATGCGTGACCATAAAGTGTTTTGTTGGCGAAATAATGTTGTAGAATCACCCACATCTACCTGGTCTGAATAATTTTTGCTTTAAATAAACTTCAGGTACTTTTATAGAAAGTTTATTTTTTCATTATTGTTGAGACAAGTGATACTTTATAGGCTGGTACTGCCATCTATTGATGTAAAGATGGACTAATAAGGCTTAAAGTTATGAGGATGTGAAAATAAGATTTTAATTAGATACGATTGTTGTGGCTCTCATTTGAGAACATATTTTTCATAAAACCGGTAACAGAGGGCGCTGATACTTTAGAAGTGTTTTTTTTTTACTGAGAATGCGTACCATTTCAGACCCACGCACGCCAACTCAACTCATCATCTGGTGATTCTTTGAATGAAAGCCACACGACTGTAGGTATAAAATGACTGCAACGTTGTACAACAATATAATTATATTATTACTTAGGTAAACTAAGATAGTATTAGCGATAAAACTATCTAGTTATTGATGAAAGTTTCGCTTGCAGACAGCTAAAGGATAAATCATTGTTTCTGAGAAACTGTGAAAGTTACCTAAAGGGAAAGGGAAAGTTCCTACGTTCAAGGACGAAAGATTTAAAACCTGTTACTATACTTGCGAT
>DWBH01000617.1:0-11604 GCA_018230765.1 Ernsta delagoae
TGGCAGTAAACACGATAAATATCGCTCAAGTCACAACTAAACTATTGACAAATGGCGCGGCTTTGAAACAAAATCTGTGGTTAAACGAATAGGAAAATGTCGTGTATTATCCATTGTCCCGACACTCAATAGGTTTGAAGATTTCGATAGATCTTAGAATTATTTCAAGACAATATAATATAGACAGGATTTTCATCTTTCTTTGGAAACAATGCAGTATAATAGGTACATAAAATAAAATTGAGTATAAATAAATATAGTTGACTCTATAAGAATAAAATAAAGGATTTCTCCAAAAGAATTGTTAGACCATTTTACTGCCTCGGTGTAGGTATCTAATGACAGTAATGACAAAGGTCTATTAAATCCGAAGAACTAATTGATTTCATGAAGCAAATAGCAATTGGCTCATACATACATACATACATATTGTCACGCCTCGTTCCCAACGAAGTTGGCAGAGACTATCTCCTTCCACTTGGCTCGATAAGCTATATTTGTCTCTACAACTATCTTATAACAAACTCGATGATCGCACCAGTTAACACATTAAGCCATTAAAATTTTTTTCGTCAAATTACATAAAAATGGATGATTAATACTCTAAGGGATGATATTATTGAATATTCAGTGTAATTTGTACGGACATAAATGATGGATAACAGATCTTAGACGTGATATATTGACTTCCAATCTGAAGAGGGTTTTCTTTAGGGAAGATTAGAACATATTTCATTTTCCTAAATCATTTTGACCTTTGAAAATTCTTATCATGATAAATCAAAGTTGTGTATTAACGAAGACAATTACTGTTTAAATTAAATGGAAAAAATTGGCAGGTAACTTTAGTTCAGATCATTATTTAGCATTTTTTCTCGTGTGAAAGATCACATTGATATGCATGTGCCCAGAGCGGGCATCATGTTTTTCCTAAATAAAAAAGCTTCAAGCTTTCATAAATAAAACATCCAGTAGAAACGTTTGGTGACAACGTAGATCTTATCCGAGTTAAGCCTTTGCACAATGGCGTTGTAATAATGGTCTCACAAAAAGTGATCTATATCAAAAACTACTGCTAAGGGGACAAAAATTTTATCCAGCAATCACACACGCAGAGTCAGTGACAAAAAAGCCATTGTACTTACATGTGTGCGCTTATTTATACCAAAGGGTTTCGAAGTAACTCCATAGACCTTACAGACCTTAAAGACAGAAAAAATGTGACCGGTAAAAAACGGATGCTACAGAAAACGTATTTATATAAAATGTTTAATAACAGGCCTGCTCGTAAAACTAGCCGTGTTGTATAGGAGCCATTTTTCTTTGCTTTTTGTCAATCTGATCTTTAGATGCGATATCGCCCTTGGCTGTCGGGCACTCTCGTTAATGGGGTACCTATGAGGCTCGAGCCCGCATTATATGTGTGTTCACTTCTATACACTTTTGCCGGGGACCCTACGTGACAAAACTTCGTCCCTCCCTACATTCAAATTTCTGAAGGAGCAATTGAAATCGGAGATCGTAAAGAGAATTAGAGCGGGGTCTTTTTCGAGCCCCCGTTTTGTTTCGGGCGCGCTCGAAGCGGGCTTCTTTTGAATCTCGAACAGCCATCGATGTGGAAGTGGGGGCAGCGTTTATTGGGATTCCTTATAGCCTACCAATCGGCCGGAGCGTCATCGCGTAATCTAATAGCTTATTAATGAGGGGAAGCCTTCAATCGGCCCCCATTTTTCTATCCTAGCGAACTTTAAAATAATAGATCCAATCTCGCTGGTTGGCTTTATTTATTTGACGGGTCGGTGCGCGTAGCTGTTGTTCCGACGAGCGCGAGCGCAGAGTGGGAAGGTCGGTGGCTTTATTATGGCCCCTCCCACTAAATTTATAATACGATAAATGAGTGAAGTCGGAACCGGCTGCGGAGATAACGTGTAATGCGAGGTTTTTGCGTGAAAACAAACTGCAAAAAATTGTAAGTACGAAGATGGACGGTACGGAGCACCGCAGACCTTTGCGATTCGAGTCGGCTAATATACGGGCGAGAGAATAGCGCTCGGTAGATTATCTGAGTGCAATGTAGAGGATAATTCAAAACTACGTTTGATACAATGTTATAGCAACATTGCACGTGATCGATAAAAAAAGCAGAAATAACTGAGATTACAACAATAACTTATCTTATTGATGTTTCTGAAGACATCAAACTCGTTTTTGCAAACAGTTAAAATACTAAACCTCCGAGAAAGACGTTTAACATAAGCTAAGCACATGTTTAAAACTGAACATTCGGTAATCTTATTAGACACGGTTTCGGCGTCATAGACGAAGAAAGGAAATGACTTTGTCTTTAGTTTAAAAACTTTAGAAGCGTAACCGGTAGCAATCGGCGTGTAATCTTGACCACATTTCTTGTTGTTTCATCGAAAGAAGAATGCTTATAATCCACCATTACATTTGTAAAATCACCTCTTTGTGGGGTATTAAAAAGTAATTAAATTACATTTAAAAGTATCACTTTTTATGACTTTAATACCATGCATATTATAATTTTTGAAAAGTTCTGACATGGGAAACAATGTGTGGGTAACAAAATACCTAGTACATATAACTTAAGTCAGCTTAGGTTTTTCGATCAGCTAAATCTTGTGGCTTAGTCAAGCCAATTTAAGCGGATATCTGGTTGATTGAGCGACCTACCGCAAAGATTAGGATGACTTTACTAAAATATACCTCCCACCGTTAAGACAGTATGAATTGAGTGACACGGCATCCTTTTAATCTGTCGAAATGAAAACATAAAGTATGTAGGTACTAATCTAAGTAACTAGTACTGTATATTAATTCAGTAAGTAGGTACATGATTTCAAAAGAGTGCTGAGAGTTTTTTTTTTCGCCGGCTTTTTTCTCTCGTTCTACTTTTGCACCCAAAGCCGATGAATCGAATTATTTTAACATGTCTGACTCATTAAAATAATAATAATAATATCAATACCTTATGATGAATAAAAAATTTGAGTTTGAGTTTGAGTACCTAAAGTAGTAGGTAAGTACCTAAGCAAAAATAGGATCAATAACTTAGTACAAATAGTGAACTTAATAGTAAATGCGAGGAATAGCTTACGCGTGGCTATTATAAGCTTATCACCAAATCGAAGTTCCTTGTAACGTCTAATGTAACTAATGTTTACTCCATGACTTGGCGATTCAGTGTTCGATACTTAATACAATCCTGTGTGAACTTTAGTATTATGAACAAAATAATCTGACTTATTCCACGACTTCTACGTGAACTGAGGAATATCTAGAGTCTGATAAAATAATATACCTACTTAGTAACGATTACATTCAAGGAATCAAAAGTATTCCACTATTTTAACCAGTATGTAAATAATTTTAAGCATCTTACCTAACGTTCTTAGTAAGGTGGATCATTTATATTTTTATAGAAACATTTAATCATTGTTCAAATAGGGATTGTAAGCGGTTTCCAGGGCGAAATACATACATAGGTATCATATCTATACATGAAATTAAACAGAAAATTTCTTATAATGTGCTTTCAATGTTTTACCGACGTTATATTATATACCTAATTCTCTATTCAGTTGCACGAATTAACAACTTTTTTACGTTAACACAATTGGATCACCAAGTTGCATTAACACATTACATGCGTATAGAATAATGAAGGCATAGAGCGCGCTTATGGTCACCGTTCATAATATATACCCACCTTAGTGTAGGTGCCCAGTATAATTACATCTTAATAATTACTACTCAGAAGGTACATAAGATAGTATCTTATGTAAAATGTATAATACTATAAAAATCTCTTGTCGCGAACTTGAACTATCTACTAAACTAATTTTAATCAAATTTTGCACAAGGTAATAAGTACAGTTTAATCCAACTGGAAGGGTAGAACAGTTTAAAACTCAATTTATATCTAATCCTAGTGACGCAAGTAGTAATTACAATTTCAAATTAGTGATTTAATAAAATCCTGGGCCATTGATATAGATAATAAGAGATAATAAGAGAAGTAACAAGACAGTTACAGTTAAATGCCTTAAGATCCGCCATATTTAAGGTTGAAATAATTGAAGTTGTATGAGGTTGTGTAGCTTCGAGTTTGCTGTTCAGGTATTTATATGCGCGCTCTACATTAAACTTATATTCCAACGTTACCCATATGTGTCGGTCGAGTAATGGAGTTGTCATGTTTATGATAATAAACTACAACCTGATATATCATTTATCATTTTATTACCTTATCTAAGACCCACCTAGTGGCTTAATTCCGGTGAGTCCTTATAGAGCATTCTTTTTGATTAATGCTTTTTCTGGACCAGTTCGTAATTAGAGGCCCTTATGAGAAAGGACAGTTTTAAAGATGTAGCTGATAGAATATCAAAACAAAAACATTAGTTTTGTAACATGGCACCATTTATTTCAAACTTTGTTAAGTATACCAAAAACAGACAGCCCCGTCTTCATACATTGGTACTTATACATAACAAAATTATTGATTTCTGTGTTCTACTGTGTTTTTATCTTACATTTGGAAGAAGAATAATATATTATATAAAAAAGAAATTTATTAAACTTGAGGTACCTATCCTATTTCAATAAATGTTTACAGTTTAAACCGTAAAAACAGTAAAAAATATTACCTACTTGAACGATTTTATGTAACTTTCTAATAGATACTGGATATCAGTTATCCGGTAAATTAATAACTCATTACAAACAACGACTAATTGCCTACATTTGAACAAATACTTTATCAAATTAAAAACAGTTGTGGCCATAAAGAGAGCTGGACGTAATAAATAAATGCGTTATCGTGGTAACTGTTAATGGCCTTAAATTTTTGGCTTATCAGATGAGCCGCGGCAATAAATAGGTCAGTTTTATTGTTCCGAGACGAAAATTATGTGTTAGACACGTCGTTCCAGGCGCAATGTCTGTTAAATTAAGGGGTTAATTTTGTTTCAAAATGTAAACACAAATTTACACTTAGGTATAGGTTACCTACCGTTTATGCTTTCTATCTTACTTGTATTATGATTATGTATCTTTAATTTTAGAAATCGATCGATTGAGTCGAAAAAATATACAAGCTTCAAATGAATTGTTATATCATATAAGCTTAAGCACGAAATGCTATCTTGGTCATACACATTGTCATGTCCAACACTTATACTGAAATGATACTTTTACTAAAGAAAATATAATTCCATAGTGAAATATATAAAGCTAAACCTTGGATGAAGTCACATTATTATTCTTTTACATAGGTAAAAAATCGTATACGTACCTAGATATATGTTATATGACGTAAGCAAAGTCCACAAAGGAAGTGTACAGAATACATTATTATTTTAAAAATGGGGCTGCAACGCATACATATGATTCAAGCATAAAATGTAGTTCTGAAACATGAATAAATACAATACGGCCGTCTCTGAGAGCTGGATGCGAGACACTTGAAAACCACACCGTGTCCCACATTCAAATATGTGAACGCATAATTTTTGAATACGAAATGTAACACGAACAAACACAATGAGTACCTGTTTCAACGTATACTAAGTGCTTAGACGCTGACAAATACATCCCATTGTTCAATTACCAACTTGGGGATCCGCGCGAAACAAAAGAAAGGTAGGTACCGTCGATGTCACTTGTACACGTACAGTTTTGGGTACAAGTTGAAGGATGATGGTCCAAAAATGCCATTTCTGTCCCGTAGACGATTGCATGATTCATAAAGATAAGTATGAAAATGTATATGCGAGCAATTTTTAGCAATCAGTTAGGCAACTGTCCAATCGCAACTTAGCTTAGCTCGTAGCTAGCTGAGCTACATAAGCGTTGATGTCACTTTAAAGAGGATTTGTTTAACCAATGGTTTGTCGGGAGAATGTCTGGGTTCAACCAATTATATTTCTTGTCCTGTAATTTTTTGTACCATAAATAATAATAAACTTTTTTCACATCTTGTTTCGCATTTTGAGCTTAAAAGTGTATTACCTCTACACTCAAATGAACATATTATTATTAAAGATTATTATGTTAAAGGCATTGTAAAAAGCGTGGATTTAATGCTTCAATAAAAGATCTTGATTATACTTGCGGACCTTATTTCACAGGGTCCAAGGTTAATAAAATTCTTGCCTATAAGAGGATCTAGATTAAAAAAATACTTAAGAGCACTAAAAGTATTCTTATGAGAAGATTAACGTCAATAAGCAAAAAGTAGTAACGCCAATACCTTATTAATAAATCGACTTAGGCACTTGACGTGGGTCGAGTTATTTCAGTGGAGATATAGCAAAAGTATTGGGTTTCTAAAAGAAATTGCGTTCTACTATTGGGCTTGCTATTGTCTTGTTAATAAAATGAAGTTGCTCCATATTTATGTACCTAATCTATTGGAAAATAAAAAAAAGAACGAAGGAAATTCTTTTATTCATACCAGAAAGCGAAAAGACTTCCTAATTACGCTTTCCGACCATTTTGCTAAACTATGGAAAAAGAGAGAAAGCTGATTACTAATACTCAACGTTTAATACGTCACGATACGAAAGTGATACATCCATTTTTATGAAATCACCAGTAAGTTTTAAGAATGTTGTATAGCTTTTGTGTCTATAGGTAGTGTAGCAAGTCAGCAAATTTGTTATGAACTAGTGCATTCAGTTAACTGTGCCAGCACTTCGTAGTTGCCAAGAGTTCAAATAGATACGTTCAGTAATGGGTTATAAAGCCAGTATACTTACTTACATTTTGATAACAAACATAGTTACTTGCTACTTCTTTGTAATCAAGAGTACTAATTGAACTGTATTTTTCTGATTCTATTGTCTTATCTTTATATTCCTGCTAAAAGTAGGTACTGTTGCTATTGCCGTAAAAAGACTTTTTCTAAAAAGTGAAATAAGTTTACAACCTATAGCAATTTACGTCTTATATTTGGCGACATTTCGCCAAGAAAATTGGCTATCCATGACTGTTCAAACTTTGACAGCAATGTCGTAAAAAATCAATCTCCAAAAGCATTTCATAAGCATTGCGCAAATCCAAGCTAACAAAATTCTTATATATTACATGATCATAACACTAGAACGTTACGTATAAATCAGTGGTATAAATCTTGCATAAGACAAATTCATAACCTTGTTTTATTCAAGAGAGCAACTGAAATATAAAATTCCATTTTTAAAACTCGTTCATATAATATGAGCACCAATCCATCTGCTCGCTGATATGATATGTAGCGTTTGAAACGGTTACTCAGCAAGTGCTCTCACAGGATTTCATAAGTGGATAAGAGAGAAAAGATATTGTACGGAATAGACAATTGACGAGGGTGAAGGAGACATAAAGAAACTTTGATGTGTTCTATTGAAGTAGAAGAAATTTCGCAGTGCGTGAGCAGAATTAATACTTAACTTACTTATATTCTGACGGTTGAACAGCAAACGGTAGATACTAGTATTGTGAATGTTCTCCGGGTATTCAGGTGAATATTGTTGTTCATTATTAATTTAAAGAAATCATTAATTAGAAATTGATGTGAATCACGATAGTGGAAGAATAATAGACTCTGACCAACTATGACGACTATGATATCGAAGCTTAAGAAACCTTAGCGTTTTTTTGCCCGCTTCCTGAGGGTGGCAGATCAATATAAAGTGATGGCAGTCGTCAAATCTTCTTGAAGACCTTCTGGAGTAGTGAGATATATGTAGGTTTCGCTGCGTATGTACATACAATATATTATGGAGAGACTTGAGTCTGTCCTGAGCCAAGCAAAGGACGAGCAAAGTACTTTCATTGTTTTAAACAAATGTCTTTTAACATTTGTCATTCATTCTACTATTTCCATTCCAATGATTTGTAATTGTTAATACCTATCATCACAAAACCCTATGTTCTATCGTGTAGGTAATAAAATATAGCTAATAGCAATTTTATTTATTTCGCTCACATTGAGCAACGAACCAAATCTTGTCAAAACGTTGATTTGTGACATCTAATATTATTGTCATGTACAGAAACTACTCCGCGATATTTGTTTCAAGTAAAACTTTATTATTCTGTACATGCTTATCCTTTCTCCGGAACGTCTAGGATAGAAGAAATCTATTGTAGCTAAAATGGAATTTCGTCATCAATTTGTGCCAGCCATAACTGACATGTTGACGTACCATTGGAGAATTCAGATTAAATGTTGTGATAGAACCCTTTTGTTCACTATTTATCCATGATTCTTTTCTTTTACACGATAGTTACCTGAAACAAAGGAAAAGTAGTACGTTAGAAACATTATTAATAACGATATAATTTGGGATCACACCATTATTTTTGATATATCGGTTCGGATTCTGAGTTCTGACAAAATTCAAATGGAGTATTCTCTACACATGTCACGGCATCAGCTCTATACATTTCGTTACCGTAAGCCCGTTCATTCATACGCGACTCGTATCGCAAGATAAATTGTCCCCGTACACAAATAAACGCGGTCGAGAGAAGAAAAGGGAACAAAAACCTTACGTATATACGTACCGAGTTCTAAGAGGATAGCCATAGTAATTTATTATATTCACCTCGCTTCGATCCATTGACTTTTGTGGTCGTTCGGAGAGCATCTTTTGTCATTGCGTCAAGAGGCCTAAGCGGCCGTGTAATATGAATTAATAAGCGCACAAAGGACGATTATAATGCGTTTATTTGTCGCCAGGAATTCTCGGAGTTTTGATTTTATTGTAAGATGCGAGATGGCTTTGTACGGGGCCGGAACAAATTTCGGTGTATCGCGTGCGCAAGACATTCTTCTCGTTGATTCTGATAACTGTAAAGATCAAACTACTTGCATTGTCAGAAGGGCGACTTCTAATTAAAGAGAGAAGATATTTCTCATATTAATTTCACCTACCTAGTCCATTCGTTATTCGTTTAACTGTGTTTTGATAGGTAAAAAAAAAAATTCACACAATGTAAGTTGTATTTAATTTCATTGGATGATGCACCTTGAGCAACAGAAATCGTTAAAGAAGATAAATTAGTGAATTACAATTAAATCCTTATATTTTTGGCTGTGAATGATACTGGCAAAATATTTTTTTTATCTGTACGACTGTTTTGTATTGATCAGTTTCTGATATTTTAGTGTCATCACCCAAAATCAAGAACTTTTAGTAGGCACTTCTATCACACACAAATCTATAGCTTGCGTAGTATTAGGCATAATAGGTGTATAAACCTAATATACGCACTTCTGTAAGTAATTACTTAAGCTATGATATCTAATGACTCGCCTGGGCCCGAGATGAAAGGGTCGCCGAAGATCAGCGGAGTGCTATCTAATGTTGTTGAGGTTATCGAACTAACACGTTGTTTTCGATTGTAAGATATTTCGTGGCGTGGTTACGTATTTATTAAAAACAAGATATTGGTAATAAGAAATACAAGGAAGTCGTTGGAATAATCACGTTATCGGAAAGAATGATTACAGTTTTTTCTTAAAGCCATTTACAAATTTTAATTTGACTTCAAATGAAACAAAAATAATGAAAATATTCATAATGAGACGAAAAACAAAAATATGTACCTATCTAAATACAATGAATGTCGTTATGCTTATTGAAAGTGAAATTAGAAGAAAATGAACTTTATGTTCATTATTTTTAAATAAAGCACTTGAGTCTCTCGAAAATTAAGAAAGAATCCTAGGATTAGACTTATTAAATTTTAGTGCAAATACTTGTAGCTCATCTCGTCAGTGTTCTAAGAACTTTTGTTGAATATTTAAGTAGACAGACTCTTTGATATTTTAGATTACATCAAGTGAACTTATTATTTAAAATGCAAGGACGCTCTGTTTAAAATCACTTTAAGTCTCGCATTTGATGCCTATATTATATAATATACTTTAAATAAATTAAATTAGACTGAAACTACCTCGTCTCGTAATACTCCGTGAGTACAACTTATGATGTACCCATTTTCCAGCAAACCCCTCCACCGGAACATGCGCATGCAAGCAATAAAGACCACCAGTACCTATATATTTCGCCTCACGAGGGGAATCCTCAGGGCTATTGACTCCGAGACGTCTATCTTTTTCTTCCTATGTTGACCGTCTATGTTGATATATTACTGGGAACCATAGATGTAAGAAACCTTAAGTGATGAAAACATAATTACACCTGTCAGTGTCAGTTTTATTATTGCTTACATGCGCATGTAATTATGTGGAGGGGTGGAAGGTTATCAATTTACATCACTTTTTATTTTCTACCTACACGAAAACTTTCAAAACATCATTGGCAGTTTTTTTTCTTAACGCACATAACTTTAAAAGATATATTGTTCTCTTTCGATAAAGAAAGGAAGTGAAAGGACCATTAAGATACCTGCACCCTTTCTTACTACGCCATAACTTAGTATGAAAAGTGGCGGTACCCACCCTACCCCATTACTTGCCGCGTTGCTAGGTCAGATATTCATACTCTTTAGTCACGGGAACACAGAATTATTTGTACCTACTATAAATATTTATTCTTTGATTTGAAAATAATTTTTAAATTGATTTGTAATGATTGTTTTGGCAGTTCTTTAAATTTATAAATAAGCAAACTATATAATTTTCGTTTATTAATAAGCATAAAATTGAAGTCCGTAATGACCTTCTAAATAATGTCTTTCGTTATAAAAATAAACCTTATGTTATCACGATAATAGTTTAATTTTAACATTCCTACTATCATATTCAAAATACCTGGGCACTAAGTATAGGATTTTCTATTTTTATAACGTTCATAAGAGTCCATTTTAATATTTAGTGATATCCGAAAACTAACGCAGACTCCAGCTAAGCGCTGTAATATGTTTTAATTATAATAAATGTCTACAGTTTATTTTAAGATTTCATTGCACAAAGCGAGGACATAAAAGAAGATGATTTTTATTATTTAAGTCCACAAAGAACTAAAAGGATAGTGTCGTCTGTCTGTCCGGATTTATTAGGGGATTAGGCGACAATAAAATAGATTTAAAGTAGCTCAAGACCCATGTGTTGAGAGATTAAAATAAAACGTGGAGTTATTAGAAACATATTTGTTACGGATTTGTCTTCGATAATACGTGTGTGTCTAAATATTATTTAGTTATTTACCTTTTACCTTCTTGAAGCTTTGAGACGAATTATGTTCAAGCGAAATGGTTACGAATAGTCAATGTTTGCTTATCTATTACTTATGATTTATTAGACATAAATATTTGTTCGTTATTGGTGTAAAATTTGTCATGAAAATTTTATATTTTTCGCTGTTATAGGTACCTACACTACAGTATGTTACAGACATTATATCGAGGGTTCACGGGCTATTTGTATTAAGCGACATTTTTGGAACTTTACAGGAGAGCGTTTTAAAGTTTGGATTTTGGGAAAAAAAATCATATAAAAAAAAGTATTGAGATTTGAAAGAAAAAGTAGCCTAAATTATATTAGTAAATAAAATCCGCTTTTTTTAGTCTACTTTGTTTGTTTATAAAGCTATTATTACAGAAAATAAGTGGCGCTTGATACAAAAT
>DWBH01000618.1:0-11604 GCA_018230765.1 Ernsta delagoae
CATCTCGAGATTTTGAGAGACGCTTTCCGATTTCAAACTCAAGTTTTCAAACTTGCGAACCTGTTGAAGAGTTGTGGACTACAGTCGATTAAATTTTGAAACTCGTCTTTTTGTGTTTATACCTAACTGGAGTGGATTACATTTTGTGAAACAAAATTAATGGCAGCTACAGTTAAGTGCGAAAAAGGAGTATTAATTATACAAGGAATATCTTTATTAGATTATATAAGTATGTTATTTAACTATGCCCACATTATACCCATGTGGAAGAAAAGTCCTCGAACGGAGGCCATGTTTGTAGGAGTGTAGGTTGCCCTCCAATCAGGTGGACTGATGAGCTGAGGAAGATAACGAGTATCCGCTGGATTCAGGGTCAGACGTAGTGACACCATTCAAGGGAGGCCTTTGTCCGGCAGTGGACAATGAAAGGCTGATGGATGGATATACCCATGTTTCCCTATGTCTTAATAATCTACATGTATTAAATTACTTATTTCGAAAATTAAATCATAATAGATAGACTGGTTCAAATAAAAACATCGCTCTTCTAAAATAGCCAACTTGTGGGACAAATATTTTCGAACAATGTAAGTCCGAGCGAAGTCATCTCCCTCAACAAATACGGCAAGAAAGTTTAGGAAATACATTTGCTGGATGTAACACGATTTTTATTTTTTTATTAATTTAACGCGTCTTTACATAAAACTTGGCTTAACAGTTACGGCAGCTACAGTAAAGTACTATCACCCTGAGTACCTAGGTAAAAAAACATAAACTAACCAATTAAATCAAATTTTCGCCTGCGTTATTTATGAACCCGTACAATCCACAATAATTATAAAGCCTGGATGTATTGAAAGCACCTACAGTTGCTTTTACTGTTTAATTTGCCTCTGCTTATTTGTTATTTACAATTTATATCCGAGCAGCACATTAGAGTATAAAATTAGCAGAGAAAACTTAAAAACCCAAGAAGCGATTACTGTAAGCTCATCCAGTACCATCACATTCGAAAGCTGCGGGACTCCCTGTCTCCATTTGTTATCTGGGCATCTTGAGCTGTGTTTGCGTTCCATCTCTCGTCGCGTGGTCGCGCCGCTCAACGCAGCGATCACACGTACGATAGCTTTGAGCTTCGTATCACGATCTGCCGTCACACTGCTCCCTACACTCAGCCACTTTTGAATTTTTCATCCTGCAGTTACTGCAGTAGTTTCCTCTTGAAAAGTCTGTTATTCGTGTCATTAAGATTAGGCAGGATGTAGGGACGATAGCTATTGTTGCAGAAAATGGCAAAAAAACAACGGATATTTATAATAGACATATCATTATTTCAATGTTATCAATATTCTAACATACTTTGAAAACTAAATTTATTCTACAATCTTTTGATTTTATTTTGTATGCCTACTGAGTTTGAAATTTCAAACAATTGATACGTAAACAACTTAGATGTTAAAAAAAATTTAAAAAAAGCCAAGAATTTACGACTGTAAATAATTTAAAGGGGTGAATCGTTGTAAAAATGAATCAATAAATTAATTAAAACGCGTTTAACTATTTTTTCAATAAAAATTATAAAATATCAGTGCACGCTTTGTGTACGGGTAACTTTTATTTTCATTTTCCCTATTCTTTTCCACTTTTTAATGTTTAGCAAATGCTCCTTCTTTTATGCATATAGTCCCGCACTTTTAGTGGTCTCCTCAAAAGTTTGTATCTGCCACATCTGCAAGTACATTCAATGTCTAAATAATTAGTATTATTTCGTGTATTGGCTTTCCACGTACATTCTTCGCAGTATTTGTACTTATTGAAATTGTTCATGCTATGTTTTTGTAATGATTGTTTGTATGGAGCGTGTTCCTCTAAAGTGTGGCGAAACAATTCATGTTTCCACGAGTTGTCTACATTTTCTTTTTCTTTACTTTTTTCTTCTTGTCGCCCATCCATTAACATTTGGATGTTTTCATATTTTTCGCTTCCTTTGCCACGTATTTGCGATTTATTTTCATATTGAGCTTGAACATCATTAACGAGTTCAATAAAATCTTTGGGGTATTTTTTATGGCTTGCGATAGCATTACCAGACTGTACGGCAGCATCATTTGCTACATCTATTGGACGTATTATAGGGGTCACTGTTTTGTCACGGTTAGCCCTATGCCTTAAAGGTTCTTGTATATCATGAGTATCTTCATCTTGATTTAATTCCATATTGTCTATAAATGTCTTTTTATACAAATGGAAATATGAAAGAGCATTACTATCAACTTGAGTATTTGGAGGAAAATATTTTTTTTTCTTAACAATGTTAGTTGAATTTTTTACAGCTGAGTCATTTTTTTGAGAAAATTCATTTTTTTCAGATTTCTTTACGACCTCTTTATATAGTGAATGTGTATTTAAATTTGGAATCCCAGTATAATATAGAAGATTTTCATAATTGACTTTCTTCCGTTGCTGATTTAAGAAAACTAATGATCTTTCATTTACATTCTTATCATCTTCCGAGCCTTGTGTTAAAATTTCTTTTCCAATATCATCTTTCTTATGAAAAGACAAAATATCTTTTCTATCTGTAGAAACGCTTTCAGAATTTGACGTCCATAAGCTTTTTGTGCGTTCAGTTACCTGAAACAAATAAATTTCTTAACCAAGCTCCTTATATTCTCACACACTAATTGAGAAATTTATTATTTGTACCTACCTAATATCTTTTATACTAAAATGCCACAGTTCTGTGAAATATTTGAAGACGGCGACGTTATTACTCACCTCTGAAGTACTGGTGAGAAAAATAAATCCAGAAGTAAGTCCAATACACAAGGGAAGTAGAACAAGTTCATTTCTCATTTTCCAGTATTTCGAAACAAATAGGAAGAAAATAGAACACAAAGTAGTACACTTTCAAAAGACAATTACGGAGGGTATTAAGTATTTTCGAAACGTTCACTTCAACGGCGGTGATGACTTGCACTAACGATTTTCATGTCTTGTTGTGAAAACAAATTAATGTTTGTAATTTGTAACAGTTAATGAAACTAAACAACGTTTGTTCGACGAGATGGACGTATAAATACGATGTTTGTTTTGGCTCTTAATTTTGATAACTGAAGCATGAATAACAAAGTACATAATGGTTTTTGTTTTTGAAATGAAAGAACCAATTTTGATCATTGTACACCAGAAATATACCTACTTACATTTATTAAACTTCAACCAGCTTTAAATGCCTATAGAGTTCTTTAAGACGCATTATTACTTGCTATTTTAAAACCAACATGTAACGACATTTGCTACTTCTCTCGTCTTACACGTGATCGGACTACCGTTGTCATTACCTTCCTACTGAATATAGTAATTGATAAATACTGTTAAGTAGCTATATATTTTTTATGCTTATATAACGGAATTATACAGAGATGCTGCTACCTTTCTTATTATGAGACGCTCGTATTCATAAAAAGACACACTGTGTCTATTATATTATATATATTAACCGTATATAAACTGTATGACAAGGTGTTTAATGTCGTTGTCTAAAGCGTCACTAGCTAAAATCCATAAAACTTTACAAAGATCTTTAAGAGAAGCAACTAAGCAATACCTACTTATCGAATACTTCTTACTTATTAAATGCATAACTTTAGGCAGAATTAGGTATAAAATATTGAGGTAATGGGCCATTTGCCGGCAGCTGGCAAGACAAGTGCACTTTCGAAAGGTAATTTTGTCCAAGTTTCTTGAATCTAGGCGGTGCTATGTCGAGTTTTATCGTGATATCGGCTCATTACCTTACTTGCTCATCTGCTCACTTTATCAAATTGTATAGGTATTACAGATAGTTATATACATATAAATACATAAAAATCTACAAGTCCTCATTACGTTTTCAAGTTAGGTTAACATTTAAAGCCAGCATTGGTATAAATATATACTTTTCTTTCACAGTTTACATCTGATTCAAATTAAATTACATTTTTTACTTAAAACTAAAGAACTGAAATAAATAGTCCAAAAATGTAATTTTAACATTAAACTCACAATTAAATCAGGTAGCTACTTATTCACGATACGGTAAAAATGTCAAAATAAAATACAACATTTATATGAAACACGTTTTATTTATTGTCTTGGTTAATTATTCGTATCAGTAATTTCGAATTTTTACTTTCAAAATTTTTAGTTTTGTCCAAAGACAGCCATCAATTCATTGAGAAGAACATTTAGGTCGATGCCGTTATCATTAAGGATTCTGACTTCATTCTGGAATGTTTCATTCTCCCATAGCGCAGTCCAGATACGATCCCACTCCTCGCTTTGGAGATTCTCCATAGCTGTCCGGAATTCC
Organism: Ernsta delagoae; assembly: GCA_018230765.1. Taxonomy (NCBI): domain Eukaryota; kingdom Metazoa; phylum Arthropoda; class Insecta; order Lepidoptera; family Hesperiidae; genus Ernsta; species Ernsta delagoae. Next base: position 4,355 of record DWBH01000618.1, read on the forward strand.
ACGTCATCGGCCATCTTCTGGTCGTATAGAGCCTTGAGCTTGTCCTTGGGGAATAGAGCAACGCAGTCGTTGATGAAGGACGATAGATCCTTGCCACTAGCCGAAACTTGACGAGCCCTTGGTACGGCTTGTTCTGTAACATAGACCAACAAATGTATATAAATTAAAATGATAATTAAATTAATATTCGTTGTAGGAAAATGATACCTACTGATATACTTTGTAACAAAGACTTACCAATAGCTTCATTTAACATGTCCAAGAAGAACGTTATATCAATGTTGTCATTCTCCAGGAAATCTATAACCTGAAAAATATTAAAATAAAAAATGAGTAATGCAAACATAGATAATGTAAACGTAGATAATTAGCTTGAAAATTGTAATCCTTAAGTGTGGCTTTCTAAAAGGAGTTTCTTCAATGCGCGTTATCCACTTCATATTTTAAAATATTAATAAGCACCTATTGAAACTGGGTTAAGTTTAGAATAAGCGAAATAACACTACTGCACAAGTATTACAACATACCCGAAAATTCTCGTTGTGATTTACGTCATAGTGGTTTAAAATATTAATATTGATGCAGTATAAAATTATTGGTAATGACTATTAATAGTTTCTTAAAACACCACTACATTATACCTGGATGGGATTAAAGAATTTTATTTATTCATGTTGCCTTACCGCCTTGAATTCTGGCAATGCCTCCATTTCATAAATAAGATCTTTAAAATTTGCAGTGGCCATATAGTGTAGAGTACTCCAAAGCTCCTCAAATTCTAAATATTGGTCGAGTAGCTGGTCCATAGCTTCCCCGGCTTCCTCATTGATAACATCTAGGAAATCTTCAAAATGCTCGTGGAAAAGTTTCCTTGGTTGAGGAGCCGTTGAGCTGAGGGCTATGATAGCCACAAACACCAATATAATCTTCATGTTTTCTTTAGCACTTGTTACAAATCTATGTCAGCCCAACCAGTTTAATCTCGCCATTTTATAGAAGCCCATATCGAAGTGATTCCTTATCGAGTCAATCTGTCAATCTGTCCAAAAATCTAAAATGATACCGGGCATTTGCAAGTTTTTAGTAATACTTCTGTTTTAGGGCTACTTGTTACTTTATTATTGTGTTATTTGCACTTAGATTTTTGTTTATAACTAGTTCAATAATTACAAAATTGCTTAGTGAGTTAATACTGTAACTTGTGGACACCCATATTTAGCTTAAAGCAAGAGAGAATTCCTGTCTGAGGTATCACGTAGCAGAGTTCAACTGAAGAAGGTTAAAATGATTGTTTTAAAATAAATAATTATTAAGTTTTAAAAACCTTTCTTACCTTTTGTACCTTCCTGGGTGAAAAGTGTAGGTAAGTTTTTGTTCCTTTCTTTCTATGTATTCTACTTATTACCTATCTCGAATAAGTTCCTAGTTCAATTTTTAGATGGCATGACTTCCTAAATTAAAAGTTACAGAAATGTAGCTGTAATTTTATCTTGCAATGTTTCTCCCGAAGTTTTAGTATAATTTCTTAAGACTATGCATCCAGTTGGAGCGCGGGGCAACTTTTTGTAACTGAATGTAAAGCAAAGTCCATAGAAAGCATCAAAGCCCTCCGTCTGACTCCTACTTAAGATGATGAATTAAGAGCCCCTTTTCAGTCTGTTATTAAGAGATGTCTACAATATTTTCTAACATAAAAGAACTCGCGGAGTTTTTTTCTAATTAACTTATGTATGTAGATGCAGACCACTTCATAACTAGATTATATAACTTTTTGCTGGACACAAAGTTCGTAGATAAGTAGGTAAATTAAAAACATCAGTTTTATGTAAGTAGTTTATTGGTGATCAGTTAATTTACAAATAAATCTACTTTTGATCTTTTATGTTGCTCCTTTTGTTGACTATTGTCCAAAGACAGCTAAGAGCTCGTTCAAAAGAATCTTTATGTCAATACCATTATCGTTAAGGATTTGAGCTTCTTTCTGGAAAGTCTCGTTCTCCCATAAAGCATTCCAAATGCTGTCCCACTCTTCACCCTGGAGGTTCTCAATAGCGGTCCTGAACTCCTCATCCTCAGCAAGCTTCTGTTCATACAGAGCCTGTAATTTGGCCGTAGGAAATTCGCTAATAATGTCGTTGATGAAAGCGTTGAAATCTCTGCCGCTCAACTCATGACGAGTTTTTGGCACAATTTGTTCTGAAAAATAGTATACAATATTTTATCTTCATTTCATTCTCCTTAGGAAAATAAGGGTCTTAATCACATTTCATAAGCGCAGGATGTTTTGCGTTTTAATAAAATAAAATTATTTATTATTCATTTTAAATTGAAGCCAATCGTAACGTAAAAAGGACATTCCGTACCTACTTATAATGAGTATTTTTAACATAAAAAGTACCCGAATACCTCACAGAAAGTGACGATAATTTTACTTTCCTTTTAACTGACGGATTTATGATAAATTTATAGAAAAAAGTGTGGAATTTTGGGAACTGCATCCATAGTATGCATATTGTAATGCAACCTCTGGACCACCTCTGCCTATATTATTAGAAATTATGATTTTGATCGATACCTTTCGTTAACAAATTTATAATTACCAAGTCTGTCGTTGAAAAGATCGATGAAGAACAAGATGTCGATGTTGTCATTTTCCAAAAAGTCGATCACCTGTAAGTGAAAATTTGTTATTTGAAAATCATGATAAACTATATTAAAACATTCATATTTCAATACCTAGCGATGCAACATCAAAGACCTACGTCCTACCTTTAAAGAAGCCATGTTTTATGTCGTATCTAGCTGACTATTTGCTGCTCATAAAGGCTACAGACATAAAATGAAATAATGACATTCGCGTCTCCCCAACCGAACAGAGGTCTCCTATCTACTAGCCTCGCAGCATAACGGACTATAAATACAAGTGCAAAGGTGCGACCCTATTCATTACTTCTACCAGACTTATCTCCCCCGTCTACCAGTTAGAAGCTTCAAGTAGTTAGGTAGGTATAATGCTGGCAACCTTCTATTTACTATTATTCCAACATGTTGTCTGAATGATGAAAAGGTGAATAGATAAGCACAAACCTACACAGTTGCACACCAAACATAAAGTCAAATCAGGTCACAAGTAATACAGTTTAAGAAAGTAGTCATTTTTTTTTTAAATTGACACGGTAGTGAGACGCATCCCAATCATTTGAATTTAAATACCTACTGAGAACTTCTTAAATATTGTTTCAACTGTAAGATGTTTCTTAGATTACTGAACACGGAGATTCAATTAATAATAAAAAGCACTTACTGCCTTGAATTCAGGCAACGATTCCATTTCATAAATAAGGTCCTTGAAGTTATTAGTTGCCATGTAGTTGAAAGTGGACACGAACTCGTCAAATTCCATGTAATGGTCTAAAAGGTGATTAATGTCCTCTCCTGCTTCTTCAAATATAATGTCCAAGAATTCTTCAAAATGCTCATGGAACGGCTTCCTCGGCTGAGGAGCCGAACAGCTGAGAGCCAGCACCGAAAGGAGGACGACGGCAACCTTCATGGTTAATCGAATCGTTGTTTGAATTCTATGTGTACCAAACGTTTAGAAACCCAACTTTTTATAGTCATCTTGCAGCCCTGATACCTTATCAAATGCTTCAACTAAGTCGATGACGTGTTAGTTTTTCCATTTTCTTCTTATATATATAATTTTACAACATTGTCGGTATGTTTATTCACTAATTCTAAACACTCGATATGGAGATTACAAATCGACAAGTATGAGAGGTTCCGGCTTATACAGTTACATATCAGTTTTGAGTTAATGGTCAAGGTGATGAACTGATACGTAACGCGCGTTTAACTTGGCTAATTTAAGTAGACACATAAAAATTGTGTATTTATTTATTTTTATTTACACTTTGTCGTCAATTATATACTTGCATAGGTAAATAAAATAAAAAAGGATCTCCTTATGATCTTCCAGCTAAAATAAACTAGAAATCAATTAAAGACATAGGTACTTCCTACTTTTAAATTATGTTGGCAATTTTCAATTGTTAGGTTTTACCTAGACCTAAAAGATGTTACTTTTTGGTTTTTTGCTTTTTTTGTCATTTACTTACATAATATATAATATATTACTAATAAAATATTACCTACCTACATATACTCAGTATTATATTAATTAAAAATACGACTACCCACACTTAACGTAATATCAAAGCAATCGATGTAGGTAACGCCTTGTTAAAAATATTTCTTTACTCAACAAGATTTAGAACAACATTGACTGATACCTAAGTTAAACTGTGCAATACCGTGAAGCTATAATGAATAAACAAAATATAAAGGAAGATTCCCACATGTCATCAATATTATCAACATCTGATTCCACATATTATTGTAATAACAGCTTCATAGATGACTACTCCCATCTCAGACTATCGTATTATCAAGTGAGAGACAACTTTGAAGATACGCTGTCAAGTGGCTTTGACGAAACCCATTATAACCCTAATCTCACTTATTCGGAGGTAAATACCACTTGTGATACGGGGAAAACTAATGTCAGTTCTACGTTTGAAGATGTGGAGCGCAAGAAATTACGTGAATACTACTTGTCGCAGATGCCTGATGTACCACACCCTTCTTTCACGGTCGCGTCGATGATATCAGCTGTTTCGAGAAAGATCAATTCAGGTAAAATTTTCACCATCTATATAAGTAGGTAATATAAAAAAATTCGTGTAATTTGCGTGTTAGTCTTTGGTGGTATGGTAGTGCATGACGCCCCAAAAATCTTTAAAAAATAGATTTTATACTTGTATAAAATGTAAATGTCGACGATCTTAAATGTTAAGCTTCAACTATTGGTAATAATAAACTAAAGCAACATAATTCCGTACCCAATTTTTCAGATACCGGTTTTAAATATGAATCTCGAATTGAACAAGGAACAAACAATAACAATAAACTTCCACGGGATTTGGAAGACAATTTTTCGCCGAATCGCAGGTCAACCTTAAAACCACAGCCAAGAAAATAGGGACCTATCAGACCTACCTGGCTATTAAAAAAAATTAAACTTTAATTTTTAAGTGATTATTATATGCAATGTAATTTAAGATACGATAGATATTATGAAGAATGATTTAGCTAAGAAATAACTTTTTTTTACTAAACTAATTTTCTAGTACTAGGTAGCTATGTGTCTGAGGTTCCTTGAAACTTTGTAAAATATTAATAATGCAAAAATATATTCTCCATATTTTTTATATTGTCTTACTATTCATTGTCTTGCAAAAGGGTTTTATAGAGAAGTTGCCGTCATTGCGCATCAAAAAACGCGTAATTATTATTGAAGTCGGTGATTTCCCCTCGGAACGTTGGTCTGCAGAAACAGAAAACAATTTATTCCTGCTGCGCTCTTGTTTCTATTTTTGCTATGAATTTATAATCATGATGTAGGTATAATCTAGAAATATTGATTAAACCTAGATACATATTTTATTAAAATAAATTAAAATAAATAAGTGTAAGTATTAGGTACTTATTTGATTACAATAAGTACAACTGATAATTAGGTTAGTAATGTACATACCTACCTACGTTAGTATTTTCTCAGTAATGTAACCTGAAAATATTAAATTACTTTCATAAAAAGTCAGTGTTCCTAATAGGTAGGTATGATCGATGACAACAATGGTCATGAATTAGGTATTGAAGTGTGGCCTACAATAACTAAGTATGTTACGTGTCTGCAATTATAAAGCAAAATCTGCTGCTGACCAAATGCTAACACAAGATAACAACACAACCTTCACATAGGTAGGTTAGGTGCCTACGTCATATTTAAGGTTTCGTGAGCCCGAAACTAGTCGGGCAATCCCGGAAAAACCATTTGTGTCTTAAAAATATGTCATATACCTACCTACACGTCATACTTAGCTGAAATGGGAAACTAACATTATTTTGTTTACTCATTCCCCCTTCCCATTCCTAACGGACCTTCTACTATCGTGAAAAACACTCAGTTATCCTGAAATTTCTTCCTTTGGGAGCACTATTTATAAGGTCTTAAAGCGAACTGTCAAAGAAGTAACCCGAGGGAGGGAAGTTGGGAATGGCGCAGAACTTTTCTAACGTGTCTTTATTTCTGATTGTTAGTAGGTACAGCACTTGGGTAATGATTTTACTGCTACGACGCTTTGTTGCCAGCAGTGCTGCATTCATGTAGTGTTGCAATTTTATCTTACTTGGGAAATGACTTAAGACTATTCCATTTTTCGTTTTCTACTGTTTTCATTCTAACTGAAAAACAAAAAATCTCCGAAATAAAAACATCGATTTAAACGAAACATTAGGTAGGTACACACCTACACACTTAAAACTCAAAAGGATTCTGGATCCAGAGCCGTAAAAAATATAAAAAAATAAGCAGTATAAGTACCTATATCTAAAGATTTATTTTTTGTCTGTAAAATGCTTTCAAAATTTTTGTTTTTTTTTTGGTAGCATAAAATAAAAATTCATCATAAATTGTAACATAATTAAAACAGCACTAAATTTTATTATGGAAATAATGGAGCACGAAAATTTATCCCATTACCTAGCTGCCTTTAGCTCGGCTGATACGCTGCTGTTCTATAACGAAATGTCCTATGATTTGAAGATGTTATGGCTAAGATTTCCCGCATACCCAATAGGTAGGTAACTACCGCAAATAGGCAATTAGTTAAGTGGATTATGCTAGCCTACTCGTATTTACCTACTAATTGTTTATTAAAATTATGCAGTAAATAGTTTTGATCGTAGAGTTGTAAGCACTTAGGTATAGGTAAGTAGCTACCAAAATGTTGTCTAAGTAATCAAGTAGCTAGCTACTTATTGAAATTAATGCATTCCGACGGTTAAAGTTAGACAGTTTGGATATAGATTGGGTGAATAATGCGATTTGTAAGCCATTACTTACAAAAGTTTATCACAATTAATTATTGGTTTAAATTAATCGACAATAAACCATTTGGAAACGGGCTTTGTAGGTTAACATAATAATTAACAAGGTAGTCGGTCATAAACTAAGTTTTAAGATCTGCCAGGCATACCTACAGTTTGATTAAGGAGTCAACTGACCCTGTTTCCCCTTCTCTAGTCATTTAGATACATAGGTAGATGATAGATACAATAATTAATTTTAATACATTATGTAATAATATATTGTTGGCTGGGACACATTTAATTAGTTAGTTAGTTAG
>DWBH01000619.1:0-11600 GCA_018230765.1 Ernsta delagoae
GAATTTTATTTATTGTTTTATTTTACGTAGATACTTACCTACGTTAATACATATCTTTATAGCTACATAGGTTTGGTCATACGTCACACGTCACACACCATAAGGTACCTTGAATTAATATTAGCTGGTCCTCTCTCTCTCTCATATTCATCACGTGCAAAAAATAACATCTCGTATAAATTATGTACATACATAACAATGTCTTTTCCTCGCTTGATAGATTTGTGTCAAAGGTTTTTGTGCAGTCGTCAATCATAAGCGGTTTTTTGAATGTATTTTGTAAACATGACTGTATGTACCTATATTTCAAATAAGATTAGCACAGATAATGTTTAATTCAAAAACTTTATAAGTTAGATATTATTCTAATATACGTTAAAATTACTACGACCTTAGGTATCTGTAGAGTTCTCAGACTAAGTAGTAGAAGTTTATTGGAATTCTTATGTACAATGCTATAATTTTTACGCTTTATGACTTTGATACACATATTGTGTTTGTGTATTCGTGTAACCTATACCCAACTTAATGATCGAACATTAATAACTTACCGCTATGATGATCATAAACTCTGTCAAACGTCATCTCTTCAGTCATATTACATATTATCTCTTTCATAATTTTAAAATACGTTCCCACATAAGCAGTTTACCGGTTGATGATGTAAATTTAACGGACGAATAGTTTAATTGAGACTTATGTACATGAAGGTTGTAATACAGACACTTTAATAACAAATAATTTAAGGGTTAATTAACTTAATAATATGACAGTTTATAAAAGTGATATGTATAATATCGAGATACATTTGCCATCCATAACAAAATGCTTATTCTATTACACTTTAGCACTAGGCGTTACCCAGCCGGTTGGAAATAGAAAGTCATACAAGGACAATGTTAAACGCACTATTGATTGCTATGGTTCTTGTGCCAGATACCAGAGAAATAATGGCTCTATAGAAATCTCTTTTAAATATGTACGCGCTCAAGTGGTCTCAGTATAACCTGACTGTTCTAGAAAATACTAGCCGACCATTGCAACTTCGTCTGTGTTACATAGAAGATTTGCGTTAGGGATGCTGAGTTGAAAGCAACTATAAAACGTTTCACAACAAAGAGCTGAAACTTTGATTTTAAAATCTTTCCTCTTTATAATTAAGTAAATATAAAGTAATATAAACTTAGGTTAGCCTAGCCTATCTACCTACCTTACCTACCTTTGTCCCAAGCATTTTAAAAATAGTTGCATTTTTGGCTATCTTAAAAAGCTTTTTAAATATAGGTACAAAACCATTCTCAGCTTGTATGTAAATTTAATAAAATAATACGCACAAATGTTGTTACTACTCCAATTTCATGTACTGCTAAAATTTTTTTAAATAAAGCTTTGTTTTTACACATAATTAAAATAATGTGCGTGATAACTGCAATGCAGTGTGCAATCCTCGAGATATGAGTACAAATATACCCTTACGTACGATAACTTGCCCTTTATATATTTAAAAGCTTAATGGCATAATGGCATAACTTTCTTTATATAAAGGTCAAATGGCATCTGTAACTCTGTAGCCCGTCAGTTTGTGCAAGTAAATTATTAACGGATCTAGGTTATTGTGGCATCATCACATTATTGCACCTCATTTTTTTATGACTCATAATTACGTATTACCTACTCATACAGTCAACATTTCTTAACCACGTAAATAAGTGTTTTATGTACAGGGTAATATGTGTATTATTTAAACATTAAATTACAAATGCTTTCTTTCTTTTAACTCTTTTTTGCTAGTTTTCATAAAATTCCAACAAAAAAATATCCCAAAACCTAATACCAACCAAAATATAACTACTCTAACATGTTAGGTGCATTTTTTAGTTCTCAAGTGGTAGTTTATTAATTTCTACGACGCAGGTATAATATTATGGAAATCTAATATCTAATCTCCACTGTTTGTAGGGTCAAGAATATGGTATAATTACGCGTACATCACTAGATAGCGCCCTTGTAACATTTGATGAAACCTCGACTCAACTTCTTCATGTAGATCTAAGATATTGCGACCTTAGTTACGTTGATTAGCGCAAATCGTGATGAATAGGCCTATGAGAAACACAGGTACAAACAAAGAGACATAAATATTTATGAACTTCAAGGGAAACTCGCACTGAAGCCAATAATTAAGCCATACAGGCATAGCAGCTGCTTCTTTATAGCACCGTATCTATTTTCTAGTGAAGAGATAAAGATACTGAAAAATTAAAGGAATGTTTAGGAAATAATAGTAGGTAAAACTTCACTGTCCATCGGACGTATTGAAATTTTGAATGGGCTCAATAGACAGAAATTTAATGGAAAGTAATATTTTACAAAGCATATAACAAATTAGACTAAGACAGAATTACATGTAGATATAGATTATGCAAACGGTACAAAGTACTTAATTTCCTGTGTCATGCTCCTAGAGACTCTAGCAAAGAGAGCTCATTCATCCCGGGTAATTGCGACCCATAAACGATCCATGGCGGCGTGTGGTCCCACTCGCTATAGAAACATAAGTTTGTACGTGCGCAAGCCCCTACGTAAAGACACAATAGAGGTATGGGTTACGGGGTATAACGGGGAAACATTTCCGACTGTACGCAGACGTTCAAAGTAGGTAATAGACTAGTAGACTTTTCCGCGAATTGTTATACTTTGAAACTCATTCAAATGCGTTGTTCATACAACAATTTGTGAGAATGAAAACCAGACCTACTATTACACGTTACACGTCCGACGATAGACATATTCAAGGTATAGAGGCTTTTTCGAACAAGTACATATTGTACGTATTAGTTACCTATAAAACATACGGTTGGCTCTTTAAAGCCATAGGAAATCTAATTGAAATGCGTAGTTAATGCAAGTGTGAAGAACTTATGCGAAACAACCGTTCACGAGAATTTGTACCTACTACGAATGCAACATAACAATGATAAAATTTTCAGCCAAGATTCAATATTCAAGGCATAATCTTTTTCGTATTTTAAGGCCCATAAAACAGAACCTAAATGGGTCACTAAATTTAAATTTAGTGACTCAATTTAAATTTAGTAACTCAATTTTTACATAAGCAGTAAAATTCCAGGACATAATGTAACACACTACAGAACAAACATAAAATTTTCATCTTCTGATTTCCTTAAAAGGGAAACATTCTATCTTGAACTATATCCTTAAATTTTCTCTACCTATACGCAAGCACTACCTCTACTATGCAATTATTTACAAAAAATACTAACTATCATCAGCATCGGTTTTACTTATACCATTTTACTGTATTTCATCAATTTTTTGATACAATTTACGAGTTAATTTGCCCTGACGCGTCACGTGTAGGGGACCGTGTCGTTGCCGGCATATTTTTTGATTGGCGCAATAAGCGGGCATGCGCTGGGCTTCAATTGGAAGATTGCTACCCTGGCGTGTGGGAAGACGTCAATCCTTGCCCTCAGCCCGCCGAGGATATCCTTCCAGAAAATAACACCGCCAACAATCACATGAATTATAACCATTATCTGTCCCCTACACAACATGCATACATCGTAACCGATGCTGGATAAAACATGCTAAGCTGGAATATCTCTAGAATATTCGACGCACACGTACGAAGGATAGCATTAATAAATTAAATGTAATCAGACGCGAATCGGCGATTCGATACGGATGGGAGTGCAGAGGCAATGGCCGCAGTACCTTATCTCCTATGGGTGGAACCAGTTTTGCAAACTTGATGAGCGATTTTGTTTTTATTATTTTCAATTTCTTTAGGGCTGCTTTATCAGCCGTCTCAATCGGGTACAACGGTCCCGTGTCCCGTTCGATTTATTGAAGGCAATTAGCGTAACTCAATTTGGAGGTTTTAATGACTTGCACTTTAGAGATACAACGCTTGATTTAAGATATTTATTGTTTTCGGCCTATATAAACTTAATTACGTTCTTGTGTCATGTAATGCCAACAGTAAAGCATAGAGGCGCTGAAGTTTGTACAGAAAACTTAGAATAATATACAAAGGATACTTCGTAAATTTAAATTGGCAAAATTAATTACAAGAACGTAAAGCCAGTAAAATGCGTTTTTAATTTTTAAGTAGATTTTCTTTCAATAAAGATAGGCAACAATGCTAATCGATCATAATATTTAAATGTACTTAACAACCCTGCCGCAGACACGAGTACAAATAAATTAAAAACATAAAAGGACTTTGATTATACCATGCAAGAACAGGCTCAACGCGTAATAACAGGCAAGCGGTGAGATCAAATTATGAAACTCTCATTACGTATTGAACTTGATACCTATAGTCCAGACACACGTGTAAAAAATAAATAAAGCCGCATGCATTATCAATCCGATGAATTATGACCAGGCAGTTCTCAGGGCGCCGAGCTAAAATTGGATGACTATGCATGCATACGTTTAATAACAACTTTTTTGTTTAGTGCCTATAGGTTAAGCTGATATTACAGAAAATGATTACGTTACATTCGATTCTTTTTCGCAAGTCGTTATTTTATTGCTAAGACCCTTAACCAATTTAAAAAGATTTTCAGGCGCCTCTGATTAACTTTTACTGGAATTGTGACGTATGAAAACTGCGTAATAAGTAAACGCATCCACACAAGGCAGACTATACTTATTTAACAATGAACCATTCATACAATAGCTTATTGGCATTCTAGCTGCTGATGCTATTCAACGAGCAAATTAAAATTCAGATAATGTTCTGCGGTGGTCTGGCTGGATCATCCATATTACTGGCGCGCGTTTCGCATCCTGCCTAACAGAATACATGCTAGGAAGTGTCCATCATGAACTAACTAGGTACAGAATGGATATACGTTATCCACAATCTATCTCATTATCTATTTCTGTAAAAAGCGGACTCCACTTTCCTCTTTTTATGGATCATAATAAATTATCTACCATCTCGGTTAATGGCAGGTTGTTTAAAGATTACATATTTCCATCGAAGGTTGTAATCTATTTGCAGTGCGGCGCCGGACCGCATTCCAGCAGGACCTGGGATATCGACTTAATGCCCTACCTTCGACTAGACGTGGGTTATAAATAGACACCGTCGGGGTCCACGACCTAATGATTATTGAGAAATAGAAACAGCATTCCGAAGACGCGCTCAAAAATAGATATTTTTTTACGACTATGTATAATAGTGTCATAAACAGATATATGATAGCTTATTAACTTTAACGGAGAGTACAATTAACTACTGATTCACTTTTAAAAAATCTTTAATAGGATATAATAATATTTTATAATGATCGTTGATATTAATCAGAAACCTTTCCACGGTATTTCATAGCCCACTTTCACAAATAGTTTACATCCTACTTATCATAACAACTTTAAATCGATGTCACTAAAAGATAGGCATATTGGACCCCAGCATTTCAAGCCCTTAGATGATTCAGCCTTAATAGGAAAATTGCTGCGAATCGTTGAAGCCGACCGGCTACGCGCGTAACATTGGCCTTACCCACCTCACGATTCGCAGACGTGCATTCGAATTGAAAATACTCGTAATTTTGTGGTTATTATTGAAACCGCTAATTACTTCATTTTTATCTTTACAGAATGAAGGTCTTAATATTCTGCTTGGCCTTTGTGGCTGCGACTTTGGCGATGCCCGTTGCAGAGGAGAAACCAGAAGTACCTGCTGCTCCTGCACCTGCACCTGCACCCACTCCCGAACTTAAAGCTGATATTAAACCCGAAACTGAGGCTAAGCCTGCTGTTGTAGAAGAGAAGAAACCTGAACCTGTACCAGAAATTAAGTCTGACAAATCTATTGAACCTGAAGTAGCTAAAGCACCTGTTGAAAGCATCCCAGAAAATAAGGAACCTGCACCAGAGTCGGCAGTTCCAGAAGTAAAAAAAGAAGATATTCCCGAACAAAAATCTGTTGCTCCCGAGACTATTGAAGCAAAACCAGAAGTGAGCCAACAAGCGGAGGCCAAACCAGAAGAGAAAAAAGAGGAACCTAAGCCTGAAGCCAAAGCTGTTGAGGAATCGAAAGCTGACGTAACACAAGCTAAAGTAGAGGAAATTAAAAAGGAACCGGAGGTCAAATTTTCCGTTCCTGATGAGGCAATCGATGTTGTAAGTGCTGTTAAGGTGCCAGCTGCAGTAGCTGATGATGTGGTAGATCCTGCTGCCATTAACCCTGCATCGGACTCAAAACCTGTTATTACTGCAAAGAACGCAAATCCAGCTCCAGAGGAAAAGAAAGAAGAGGCACCTGCACCTGAACCTGCATCACCTAAATCTGAAAAAGTTGAAGAAAGCAAACCAGTAGAAGTAAAGCCCGAAGAAAAACCTATTGAAACTCCTGTCGCTACTGCTTCATCTGACGCCTCTGCTTCAGCTAAGTCCGCAGTTGCTGGCGTAGCACCTACAGACGACTCTCTCAGAGTAGTACGTGACACTATTGATGATAAGAAAGCGTCTGTAGAACAACCGAAAGAAGAGATTAAGACAACTGAGGCGAAGGCTGAAACTAAATCAGCTGAACCTATTGCAATTGAAACAACACCTGCAGAAGGCGAAAAGAAGGATCAAGCGGCCAAAGAACCCAAGTCTAACGAATCCGTCGAATCCAAGGAAATAAAAGAGGAAAAGGAAATAAAAGAAGCACCCGTAGCGCCTTCACCACCTGCAGAAGCAGCAAAACCCAGCGAAGACAAACCCAAAAAGAAGCCTGAGGAGAAGCCAATGAACGACGCACCAGCAGCCAAAGACAGCTCAGAAGAAAGTGGCGAGAGCACCGAAAAGAAAGACGAAAGCGGGGAAAAAGATTCGTCAGAAGAAAGCGCAGAAAAAACTGACAAGGCGTCCAAGTCTTAGATAAGTTAGGATGTAATGTTGGCGGAAGGCGTGTGTCGACAAAAACGGACTCGACACGCGCCTCCCGCCTGGCCGGTTAGGTTGCTAATGTTGCGATGCAGTAAGTAGTGTCTGTGTTCCCGAGTGAGTGAATGACAAGCATTTAGCCGACCTCAAACTCGATATTCCGACTATTTACTAGTTCTAGAGACTTATTTAAATAGTGGAAAACAAAAAACCTATGTTGTAATTATTATTTTTCGAAGTAAATTATCGAATTTCAGGTACTATAAGTAATAAATACGTTTTTTATAATACATGTGTTTTTTTTATTACTACTGTGTTACCTCACAAATGTTGAAAAGAAAAATTGAACACGAATGACTTATTTTCGTACAAATACCTTCTACAATTTAAAAATAACTGAATAATTGTTACTATTCACGTTTAGAAAAAGAAACATAATATTTATATAGCAAGTAATGAATGCATGATGCAGGATTGAGATGACCTAAATGCAATAGATTTTAACTCAGATACTTAGAAAGACACAACCTTTTAAGCAAATTCTAACACACACACATACCCTTATAAAAACTCTCTATACCAACTGTAATATAGGCATAGTTAGTACATACTTCCACTCGTAGATTTCAATTAGCTTAGCTGTCTAGTAATCATTGAGTAGCAAAAGAGTACAAAGACTGTCTGACGTTAAGTGATCAGTACAACCCATGAAGAATACCAACAATCCTATACCAGATTACCAACACCTTGACGCACTACTGGCACTTATTATGAGGGCCAAAATCAAGGCATGAAAAAACATTATAATTTCCTTGTACAGATTCCCAAATAACACGAGAATTTGACACTAACCGACCTAATCGCGTTGTAAAAGCGGTACTGTACTGTGAAGTTACGTACTGCTGAGTTCTTAAAAACTAATATAGATCATTCTATAATTATCTCTTCACAATGATATATTGTGCCGAAAAAACAATAAGCTCAAAGGAAAAAAATAATTTTACTATTCAAGAAACATGTACGTACCTCGCCAGTGAGCATGTAGCAGAGAATCACTCCAAGCGACCACCAGTCCACCGCGTGACCATAGGGCTCCCGGCTCAGTACCTCAGGGGCTGTAACAATAATATTATTCACTCAACAGCCAGCATACAACATATACTATGTCTATGTATTTGTCTGATAATGCAATGTAACACCACAAATACTTTTAACGCGGAGCTATGAAAATGAATAGTTAGACTCTTCCTTCTTACATTATATTGCGCAGAATATTAACAAAGAGTTAATCAACATTGAAAAGAGTAGACATATTTTAATTTAAAAACAACCCCCTTTCTGTACTTCAAATATCACTACAAATCAGGCAAAAATTCATTGAGTGATTTAGTGAGTAGGTGTAACATTATATCATCAGAACACTTCTGGTTCAAACGCTTCACACAAAACATTACATTCATTCATACATCATGTGCTTCACGCAACGTCCATTGCTCCTTTCATACTGAACCTATTCATAATTCCATTATAATGAAAAATAATTACTTTAGTCGAGGAGTCTTCATGCAGTGTAGCACACGAGTAGAGAAACGGTTA
The DNA here is from genome assembly GCA_018230765.1 of Ernsta delagoae. Taxonomy (NCBI): domain Eukaryota; kingdom Metazoa; phylum Arthropoda; class Insecta; order Lepidoptera; family Hesperiidae; genus Ernsta; species Ernsta delagoae. The sequence continues at coordinate 8,512 of DWBH01000619.1, forward strand.
CTCCTTGAGATCTTCAAATTAGAGGTGCAAAATCCACTATTTTTAAAGTACCGATAAAACTTTAAATTAAAACCTCAACATAAACAGTATTTATTGAATAAATTCAATGGTTATTTTGAAAGTGTATCGACAACAGTCCCGATTCATGTGTTGGCGTATAGTTAGACGCGTTTATTTTTAATATCAGAAAAGTATGTATGTTTTATTTTGTAATTTAGTACCTACTTTAGAAAGGCTTATTAGCAAAATACGAAGGAAATACAAAATAATACAAAGATATAATACTTCGTCATTTTATTCACATATTTATATAAATTATCACAAGACTAAGAATTCTGTTTATTTTTTGAACTCATACATCACAACATTTATATCTTCTTTCGATTTCCATACACACTAATATTCAACATTCATAATACACTCTAAGACGTTAAAATATACATAATATTATATCTAATTCATTTTTCAAATAAGGCCATAGCGAGTCGCGTACGATGAATTTACAATGTGCTCGACAAAACACATAAAACCGAGCCTTTGAATAAAACATTACTACGGTATATAACAATCTATTTTCATTATACTTATATAACATGAATGGAAAGGTTCTTTTAAGATATTTAATTGATATGAACGTTACATGCGATGCTGAAAATAATAACGGTGCCATGGGTAGGTACGACACGTCACATATTGTCACAAAATTTTATATAATTCAAACTGCAATAGTAAAGTGTGTACAGCCTCATCTTTGGTGACAAACGTAATTCTGATAAATATATAGGTACAAAATAGGAAACTATTTTTCCAATTGAGATGCAAAACACTAAATCTAGTCACATAATGAGGTAGGAAAGTAAACAATTAGAAGTTTAATCATGGATGGACTCATGTTACCGTCCGGTAAAAGCGTTTGTTGGGACTATATTCGCCACAAAAACATTTAGACCCGCTTGCATAAGATGCTAAACATATAATAGTAAATTATTTAAACTAACTGTCAGATTAAACATACTAGCGATAATTTAAGGATAGTAAAAGTCAAGTTAAGTCAGTTTCAAAGTTAACTAATATAGTTTAATCTTCAGCAATGTTTAAATAAAAAACTATACATTTTTAGTATTAGTGCAAGCCAACATAAATTGTTAAAACCCACCGTATGGGATGGGCACACATCAACAACAACCAAACGAACGTGATAAGGTCACAGGATAATAAAAAAAAAATAGTCCACAGCTAAAACTAGTGAAGTATACGCGATTATAATTTTACTGTATATATCTAGAATATTCTTAAAAACTATGACACTTTCCATGCACCATCTACACTAATGTTCTCTCACAATAACACCATCACTAGCTGATCAATATTATATATTATGACGACAAAGGCAAATATTTCATTATACAGACACTGATAGCGAATATATTATTTGATCGATAAAGCTCTCGTAATTCAAAACATCTATATTATTATTCCGAAGTTACAATGGAAATATCTAGAACATTCTTCCACACTTGGTATTTACAGTCACAGCATCGCCTTTTAGTATAGAATAAACTACATTAAACTTATATATTCTCAATATAACTACCAAGTATTCTAAACTCTATTGAATCATAAAAAGTTTCTTTAACTATATTTTACAATACTTATTATTTGCATATCGTCGCTGGCAATATCACAAAGCAATTTTATTTTAATATAAAAAAACACGTGTTATAGTCAAATGACTATACAAATTACGCTGAGCGCATTGCCCTCAGATATTACGATAATTTAAAAGTAACTATGTCCATTTTATTATTACATGTAGTTATAAATATCTACTTAATCACAATCGAAAAAAAATAATTATGCCATCGAAACATTTAACAAAAAATACATTACATTATCTGGACTTGTACTGACGAGACGACATAAAAAGTCTAGGACCGTAACAATATGTACAAATATTAAATTATTGTTGTAAATTATATTAATTCATTTTATTCTAACATTAAACTATATTATTATGTGCAATAGTATTAGCTTTTAACATTAATTTTAAGTGAAATTATAAAACTTATAGTTAATCAAGCGATAGACAAAGTAAAATCTTAAATCATAAAACGAGTGGACACATCAACCAGCCTTGTGAGTCATAGCTCTGAAATCATTACAACTAAAATTATCTAAAGCTTACTTGCAAATTACAACAGAAAAGTTATTTTACGGTTATTATATTGTAAAAGTAATTAGTTAATTCACATGAAATCTCAATAATTACAATGTTCGATAACGTGACAAAACCACTGTCTATAATTACATTTAATAAGTATATAACACAAGTAGATAGAGATTGCTACAAAACATAGATTGCCTAGACATATTTTAAGACATTTAGTACAACAAAAATTGTATTGCATATATAAGTACAATCAGTGGAACAACAAAAAAGGATAATTGCAAAATAATCATGAAACGTTTAAGTGAAAATATATTAAACATTTTATTAATTAATATAATTATTATTATTATTATTATTATGTAAATAAATAGGTTAATATTATACTTGTCATACATAAAATAATATGTTAATTACGTGTTTGTATAATTTAAAATATTTAAGCGCTTATCGCCCGATTTATAATTGCACTTTTTCACATTAAAAATTTACTCCCTAACAAAACACGGCATCACAACGTAATATTATTATATTGCCAAATTGCTTCACGGGCGACCGCTCGCTGCTACGAGTTAGTGACTAAATCATTTAACTATATCTAATTAATACATCTTATACGAAGCAATATCACACAGTTTTAATATCAGCAGCCCGATTATGTAACAGGATCTGTATACATCGTCCATGGACATGGCGTACAAGAGGCCGAGAGTGAGTATACATCACAAGGACAGCGTCTCGCGGATGAGCTTACGTACGGTGTTGCCCACCGAGGTGGGCGGGGCGCCGGACAGGTTGTACGTTATCTTGAACAGGTACGGCTGGATGTCTGCGTACGTGGTATCGAACACCAGGTCCGCGTCCGACCGGCTCGGCATCTTGGGCACGTACTCGTGCCGGTTGATGATCTCCGTGATGAACA
>DWBH01000620.1:0-11598 GCA_018230765.1 Ernsta delagoae
TCCGTCCGGTCCTGTGCCCTGTGAATCCAACGGTTACCCGCTGTCTTCCTCAGGTGATCAGTTCACCTGGTCGGAGGGCAACCTAGGCCCTTATTATAAAAAACAACTGGAGACACAGTGTATCTCAAGATATACTTAAGTGCGAAAATGACTATAAAAACAGACGCTCAAGATGGTCTTGGGTCTCAATCATAAGTTCCATTTATACGGGCCTTAAACTCTTAAGAGCGTGTCAAAATTATTTGAAAGGTAGGAAACACCGACAAGAATTGAATTCGCTATTTGCCGCTAAAACGAGTCGCAACGAAATGATCGGTAAAGCATTCATTTCACAGAAGAATTTCACGGATGGAAGCCGAGTGAAGCTGATCTTAAGCTTTGTATTGTTGCCTTATGGCATACAATCCTTTTGCGAAGATACTTCTGATGTGGTATTTGTTTATTTAAAGTTTTCTACCAATCAAAGTCGAAGTCAAAATGTTTTGTATATCATAACGTATGTAAATACACTTTGATGTGTTATTTATTTAAAGTTTTCGACCTATCAAAGTCAAAATGTTTTATTTATCATATTATAAGGTATGGAAATACACTTGATAAACTTCAGCTTTAGAAGTACGACTCAACGGCATTGGGTGTTTGGCTACTGTTGACCAGGAGATAAAAAGCCGAAAAAAAACTCTCGGCATTTGTATCAAATAGGCACAAGGTGAGCTTAATGATAGAAGTATTCTTTACTAATGAACCTCTGATAGTCCGTAATCAATGACGGTGCAATCAAAATTATAAATAAGTTTAGTAAATGTTTTGATTGGAGAAGAAAAAATCGTTGTTAAATTTTAATAAGTATGTATGTACAGGCTTCGTATTTCATTGTGTGGATAACAGAAAATAAAGGTGATAAAAATACAAAAAAAGTGCTAACCAAAAAGCGGTTTTATCGCTAAGTAAGTAGAAATTTGTTTTAGAAGCCTTGTGGTAGACATGTAGAAAAAGATGATAAGATACTCATAATTTACCTTGAGATTATACAAATGGCATACGACGTGTATAATTCATGAATGTTTATAACTAACCTGATTAACTGATATGAAGGAGGTTGAAAAGCTTGTTTTTTTACAGATTATTTTTATAATTCGAAAAAAGAGTAGACTGCTAAGCAAACAAAAGATAGTTTCATATTTGCTTGTGGGTAAAAAACCAAATATATTAGTTCACACAGCTGGTGGTTAATGTTTTAAGCTAATATTACACCGTAGCATCACAAAATAAATAATATTTCCGAATAATAAATCTTAATTATTAGCCAGAGACTGGGAAAAGTTTGATATTCCGTTATACTCAGGAAAGGAAGTTGCTGGAATTAGCCATAAACGAGATTATCATACCACGTCAGCGAAAGTTGAAAAATTTCCTGCAATACGGTTGTATCGTGTAGCTATTTTTAAAGGCTTCCATAAATGTCTGTAATATTATTTATCGTTTCCCTTTTACTAATAATAAAGTAAACCATTCAGCAAAGTCGAATTACTTAAATTAAAGTAAAAGTTTTTCTACGTCTTCATTTATTTACTTATTTATTGACAATACTATATCACACTAAATAAATTGAAAGTAAATATAAAACTGGCCTATATTATATTATACGTACAAATTATACTCGTAATGTAAGGGGTATAGATTTACAATTTTACTTAATAATAATTTGATTAATAAAATTTTTTGAGGTAATATAAGTATTATTAATATCAGTCAGGCTCAGATTAGATACAGACACGAAACACTGAATTTGATATAATATTTTTTAATAAAAATATAAATAGTTTTCCAAGAATCCACTGTGCCGTTATGAAACAAAATCGCTTGCTTACTCAATTGTTTTCACATAAACAAACTTGTAAAAAATCGATTCATTCTATAATATTATTATAATGTTTTGATTACTTAACACTAACATACTGTTCAAGAAAATTGTTGTAGGTAATTAGACAGAACGATTCGTCATGTTGTCGATTACGGCCACATACCTACACCGACGCTGCCACACTGTGTTCACACCATTAATACGTAATCACAATTGTGACACTTGAAGTGATGTATGACAATTTATTTCTGACAACAAAATTTTATATAGAAAGCACTCCATAATAAAGGCGAAACGCGCATGGCTCCGCTGGTAATGAGTATCGCTAGCGATCTCACGACTTAAGCAACGTCAGGCGCGGTCGGTATCTGGATGGGTGACCGCTAGTGCCATATTTCATGCGTGCGACGTGCTTCGGAGGGCACGTTAAGCCGTCAGTCCCGGCTGTTATTGAAAGATAGCAGTCGTAAAACCTAGTCAGCGGCCTTCTGGGTGGTTTGAGATCATCTGACACGAGTTGGCCACTAACCCGCATTGGAGCAGCGTGGTGGAGTATGCTCCAGGTGGAAGCCTAGCAGTGGAAATGAATAACCAAATGACGTTCGCAAATTTATCTGTGTCTATGTAAAAGATAACGAGATTATAACAACTATAAAGTTGCACAATCTTTCAACTTGGGTCACACAGTGTGCAATATTTAATAAAAAATGATCTACGTACTTATAAACTGCTAAGACGATATTTGTTTGATATAATTAAATACGAATGTATAGATTAGTAAACATCATGTTATAAAATTAAATATCATAGTTAATTATGTTACACATAGTCCCGTATTATCTTAGGTTGATATTATTAAAATGGGCCAAGCTTATCCTGAACTTACACAATGAATAATGTCTCTAGCTAATAATCCACTTGTAATTCGAAAGTTACGTACTCATAACATTTCAATTCATTTATCGGTAAAACCCCGGTAGTGTTATCGATCGGTATAGCTGTGACATAGCGAGTATGTGTTCCGATTAGGCCTCGAGGCATGGGTATGGACGTGGCATGCAACATGTGTGCGGTAAAATAATTGTAGACGTGTGGCCAAGGTTTGTAAGATTATATCGTGAAAGATTATATAGGATTATATCGTGAAAAATTTAACGGTGAATATGAAATTCTGTCTATAGTCAAAGTCATTAATAATACTATTGTTATTACATCAAACAGTCATTATTTTACTGTTATTGTGAACATCTACGGTCTTAATATTAAACGTAGACTGCATTTATGGTTGGTTTAATAATGGTTTACTCTAACTTTCATTATGTTACTAAAAGTGACAGTAAACTATAGGTTCCTAAATATGTAGGTAAGTATAATTATGTAAGTTTTAGTACTTATTAAATTTTAGCTTCTGAGCCAGCCTCAAAGAGATGAGGTAAATGTTGTGAAAGCAGCTTATTTTTATAAGATTTATTTTATGAATTTCTTTTCTAAGATCTTATTTCTCTAAACTGCCATTTCGAACACAACATGGCGAATGTCAGAAGGTGTAACATCTACCGGCATACCGCTTAGACGTTTAACAAACAAGTTATATCCTTCAAACGAAGACTTAAGACTCAATATACGAAATTCTTTTATGTGGGCGTAAGACGAAAAAATTTCAATCTTACGACTACGCCGCTCTTTCAACTTGTACTCATATAATCTGCTTAAGAGAAACCCGCGAAGTTACGCGAAATTGGGAGTTTTTATAATTAAAAATTGGCCAAGAGCGTGTTTGACTCGCCGGAGAGGGTGCTGTACGTTAATTATACAAACAAAAGTTAAAGTTTGAATACTCGAATATTTTCTAACTTAGTTGGTTGTAATTTTTGCTTTCCTATTACTCCTGTTTTTGCTGTATTTATGAGTACAGTAAGTGTATTATTTAATTATTTAAATGACAATTTCACAAGCTTTTTCAGGAAATAAGATATACCTATTTTCGTACAATAAATTGATTACATTTTCTTATTTACCCCCTAAACATGGCTAATACTTTTAAATTTCATTTAAATTATTTATTAGACAATTGGAATTAACCTACAGATTGATGTTATAAGGATTTGTTTGGTTAATAAGATTCTGTTGAAGTAAGATAATCAGTAAAGTTCTACTGCCCTCGCCTGTTGGCTTATTATCACGAGCTGTTAGAACTCACACTAATTTTCATCCTGATATTAATTTTATTTTTGTTTCATGTCTAGAATTCTATCCTAGATAGTCTACCTACTTGTCTAACTTAGTGAGTAGCCTAGACTAGGCGGTCGAAGTATTACAGTAGTGAGATTTGTTTGTGGGGTTGTCTATCTATCCTATCATCTTTCATTTCACGTAGACTTCTTGATCTCGACTTGACCACAAAAAAGTCAGTCTTCAAAAATTATTTAATTACACCATCGACCGTTGCATCGAATCATAAGCGTCGGGTGATTGCAAACGAGCCATACTTATACTTTCTATATAGAAAACTCATACGTGTGATTCAGAACACACTACAGCGCCATCTATTGGATCACCCTCGGATCATTAATTAGTTAAGCATTATTTATTAAAACAAAATTCTCCACTGCATAAAAAAGAAATTACTCCATAATTTGCTTTTTTGTACTATTTTATACTTGAGTTCGTTGAACTAACAAAATGTCACTGCTTATAGTAATCTAAAACATTTAGGTAGTTTATTTTTAATCAAAGTCATTATTTTTGAGCAGACTGTTTTTTTTAGTTTATTTAATAGTAATTTAATCCAAAACTTTTAAATAATATTAAATTGATAATGGTACATTTAATAATCTATACATAATAAGAAAGAATTTATAATTATAAAATGACTTAAGTCATTCAGGATAAAGGATTACTGACTGCTGGATCAGCTGCAGCCTAAACCGCTGAATGTAGGGATCTGAAACTTTTTGGGTATATTATTTGTATCAAAAGTACCCTGAATCGCTTCGAGAAAAGATGGTACGGCCGTGCTGCGCTAGACTCGGCGGGGGCACTCCCGTGCCCCCAGATATGCAAAGTAACAGTATACAAAGAGTGCGCATTTACTATCTTTTATTATGTGAAGCCATTTATTTCGTAAATGATACCAAATTTTGATATTAAGTCAGTTTGTATAGTATCGACCCCATACGTTTCTAAATGTGACCTACATTTAGAAACGGTGTGGGTAGCTAATTTAGCTAACTTGATGTTGACTGACATATCTCAGTACTTTTTGTGAATTGGTTTGATTCGCGACCTATGCGTTTGTGAAGGAGACGAGAGTGCGCAGTGTTGTTTGTGAATACGGGTATTAATCAGAAGCACAGAAATGTGATCAGCCTGTGCGTGAATAAGAAGTAATGTTTTGACTTTGGTATAGTCGTGGCTTCAGGTTAAAGTCCCAGACGCTAGAGTTGTTTCAAAGTTAACTAGTTATTCGTTATGACATAATTAGGTATATTGTGCGTGTCATTTTAATCCTTATGTTACTAACTTAGTACCAAGTACCTAGGCTCAATTGTATTTCGTGAATTTAACTCGTGTCATAGTCTGTTTGCTATTCTACTGGTATTTATTTTTCTGTAAAACGAAAATAGTTAAATTTCACTGATCTGTGTAAACACTTAGTTACTATGTATATCGATGGTTATGTATAAAATATAATAATTAATTATATTATTATCATAAGTAGCATTTCACACTCACAGTTCCGCACTAGAATTCCCTCTGTCGTACGTTTTGTAAACACACATAAACACATACAAACATCCAGAGTTCCAGACTGAGAGCAGAAAACCTAATTCGCCATTTAAATTTCTGCCCCGCCGCAAATTTAACCCAGGTACCTTCGAATGGTGTCTTAATATGATAACCACTATATAAAATAGGTCTTATTTTAGTATAAAATAAGTATTCTTTTAACTAAGCTAGGTACCTAGTAGGTGAATTTTTCTAGAACAAAAAAACGAATAGTTTGCGATACAGTGTGAATTCTCGTTAAATCTTCAATGTCACTTGAGTACGATGGAATCAGTTCATTGTACCTAAACTTGTTTGCCTTATAAGAGACGGGAAAAGGGGCCTCTCGTATAAAAAGAGGCTATAAAACTAAATCATTACGTAACGAGCTTTTTCTTTCATCGGCACTTTATAAATAATGTATTTTATTCCTAAACAGCTGACATTGACCTTGTTCGCGACAGAGTTAGGATGGTGGTACACTGCGATTAGTTTCGCTGGTGTGGTTCCTATATTAGCAGCGGGTGATAGCAACGTGTGAATGAGAGCTACGTGACTAGGTCAGCTTCACTAGTGTAAGAGCGAGAAACAAATAGAAATGCTCTTTTGTTTACGAATTATTGTAATATATGAAAATTAACTGTCACGTTATTGGTTTGTCTATTTACACATTAACACTTAAGATTAAAATCTAAACAATTGAACCGATTGTAATCAAATTAAAGATAGTTCATTACCTTAAAAGTGACGCAGGCGTATCCCACGACGGATATATACCTACGTAATAATTTTTGTAAATTTTGCTTTTACTGTAAGGCATTGGCAATCTATAGGTATTGTTATGTTATATTTACCTATATCGCATCTTTAAACATACGATTTACTTCCTACACCATGTTGAATGACAATCTCTCATTGCATTCCAAGTCTTCACTTCGGGATGTAGATCTTTTTTTTTGATCATAAGAACAGTCGAGAATAAACCATTCGTACATCCGACCTAGCCTTGGATTGGCTCAATAACAAGGAGTGAACTTTATGCGTCGCGATAAGCGCACCGCGTGTGGGCCCGTTGTGCGTACAGCTTTACAGAGGTTAAATCAATTCATATATTTCCAATCCAATATTTATCGGCCTGTTGCATATCGTTGACCTTTCGGCAAGTATCGCAGGAGCGTCGCCTAGTTTATATGTGCCTTTTATCTTAATGTTTTTTCTCTTTAATATAATCTGTACATATACAATTCGTTGCCCTGAATGACTGACTGACTGGCTGTCTAATATTACTGATTGACTTATCAACACACAGTCTAAACCCTTGGTCGTATTGACAACAACGTGATTTCTTGGTCCTACCCTACTTCAAATTTTGCATAAACATTCCTTAACAAAATTGATGAAAGACGTGTTTCGAAGAGCTGAATGTATACCCTTTTTTGTCGTGAATAATTTCGTACTCCCACGCACTATTATGTCTTTGACATTGAAGCACAATAATATAACAACAGCGTTTCCATTCTCCATGATTCTGTTCCCGAACTCATCATCGTCGTTCCGCTGTCCCACTGCTGGGCACTGGTCTCCTCACATACAGGAGGGGGCTGCCAACGCTGGCCAACTGCCTGAGTACGGGAACAATAAATGTAAATGACCGACGAAGCACTTTTTGCAGTCAATATTGACTGTAGCTTCGAAACGTAAACCTATTCGTCTCAGTTGCAGGCGTGACGTAACGTTTCTCATCTCACGGATCTGACGCTGGCATTTCCACGAAAATCAGAAGCTGTTTTTCTGGTTAAGTTGAGTGTATATCCATGCTTTTAGTTTTTTCCAGGACATTTTCTGATTATAGTACCATTTGTGGACGCACGAATTGTATGTCTAATATCTATAGAGAAATTGTGCGTCGTATGCGTTACCGCACGCAAAGGTTCTATTTTCATAGACTAAAAGTGCGTCACGGATAGTCTGTCATCTACGTCGTACCTTATGGTAACTGCTCATACACCGAAAAAAAAGTAACTAACAAAATTATTAAAACTTTCGATTTTTCTAACTCCAAATCCTAGTTTTATGAAATTGCGACTGGCAACCCTACATCATACATTTGGTATGGTAACTGGCCACACACCGGTTTCACTTGCGCAGGTGAAGGGTCGGTTGGGTCAAGTGCGAGTCTCCGCGAACTGGCGAATCTTCAAGGACACTACAATTGTTGGAAATAATTCTATGGAATCCGCTTTGAGAGTAGGTGCTTTGTCTAGACTGGATGGACTTTTGAATGGATTTATTATGTAGAAATATTTGTACAAAGTGTCAGAGGTGTATTATGTTTAACGTGGAGTAAAAACTAAAACTGACATGTTATACAAGCCGAAATAAATAATAAAAGAGACATACATACAAAGATAGGTAGTAGTTACTAGGTAGTACTAGGTACTAAGTGTTCTTTTTCTAAAATTTCTAAATTTTTCGGCAATTTTATAAAGAACTCCCAGGGATTCAGGATTTACGAAAAACAAACTCAAAATACCGCACGGGAATGAATCTCGGAACCAGCGGATCCGTTTCAGAAATTCAGCAGCTAATCTATCAACTTAGTTGTTTTGGTGGATAAAAATAATAAAACATGTAGCGATTGTTATCAGTAGTTGTACAAAACTCGATTTGATACGTTTCCACTATCACACGCATACACTTGACATTGCCACGCTAAGGGCACCCGCGCCAGGGGAGTCGTGGGGTGTACTTCGAGTAATGTTGTTTACTTGGAACGCATTTATTAACCCCCGGTGTGCTATCATTAGAGATAGTGAAGGTCGCTCGCTTGTATGGTTGTTAATCTAGTTGCACAACGTTTTATTTGGTCTGTTCGATTTATTTTGATTTTCTATTTAGGTACTATAAAAGGTTCTGTTGTTTGTTTAGAGGATTTTGAGAAGTCTACATTACCTTCTGGATGTGAAGTAGGCATTATATTGCTGGTCAAATCAAGTTTGGACGACATATAGAAAATTTACCTATAAGAATGACTGACAATTAATCCATAAAACGATGATTATATGACTATATCTTGTGTATTATCCCTCAATTTACTCCTACATTATTCATTAAATATGCAATCGAGTCGATCGTAAAGAGAATTTTGTCCCTCTGAATTTTCCAGAATATTTATTCTCTGCGTCTCTTTTCCATATAAAAACAAATTATTCGCCGTCGAACCCCAAAACTCGTAATGGCATTAATTTCGCAGAACAACCCAAACGTAAGGCCGGCCACGAACGGCGCGTAAGTTGAAAAATCTAATTTTCCACAGAGGACACTAGCAAGGTGAGTGCGCTGAACGCCATTTCTGCGACGATTCTGAGAACTAGACGAAAAAATTATGTTTGGCAAACTCGCGTGTCTGGGGTAAGTGTGAGGGGAATTAGCCCCAGCGTACTGTTGAGTAAGTGAAGAAAATACTCTATGGTTAATTGCTGAGGAGCGGATAGTTTATGGCCTTTCAACTGTCAATGTTGATATCGTAGTAGGAAAAATGCCTCAACAAACATAGTCCCTTTGATCCAATCAAAGATCAAGATGGTCATTTCCCTGGTTACAAAATAGCTTAATTTTATTATATTGCATTGTACGTAGTTGTACAACGTTTTTCTTTTCATTTTAATTTACGTAGAGACCCTTGACGTGTTTGCTTAGTGATTTTTTATAAAGCTAAAGATATAGCTTCAACACCTAATCTTTTGATTATACTAAAACAAGAGCGCAACAAACATTATTTACCGAAAAAGCTACGTACTAAACTACTAATGTAGAAGCATGAAGCATGCACTCGTAGGTGGCACACATTCGCATATAAATACGTTTCGTGTGCAGCTTGAGTCCTGAAGGCGCCGGTGGCCGCATCCGCACCGCAATGCAGCCCGATGCGGCTACGTACACTGCAATATAGACTGACGCGTAGGGCTGTCGCGCATTGTATATAGATAGACAGGAAGTAATTACAGAAAAGGAATTAAAAGTAGCACATAAATGGTATGCACAGAATGCGCTTTTAGAGCTATGAAGCAATCGCTTTGTACTTAAAATTACATTGATCTTTAAAAAAAATGACATTTAAAACTGAATAATTGATGCGATCTGGAAAGTGATTAAGGCTGATAAACTGAATGATTTATGAAAACTATTATTGTGTTTTTATGTCAGCTCCTTAATGCTTTAATTACCGCCCATTAACGCAAAATCCTTTATCCAGTTGACTAAAATCGTAATTATTATTAAGATGCTTTACGTCCCCTGTACAAGTACCTATACCGTGAAAGCAAGTGTATAAACGGAAGCGAGAAAAATCTGCTTGGTTTTGTTTGACATTGTAAATGAAAATTTTTATTTATTTTTGTTATTGCCACCGACAACCCTAGCAGCCGCCGCCCGTCAGTCGCCATTACGAAAATTTTATCACTTATTCAACGAAAACCTTCCGTGTTTTCTTTGGTTCCGTGATTTGGGTTCCTGCGTGCATTTAGGTACTGCATTCACGATGCGAACTTTTGGAAACGTCCACATAGTATGCTTAAAACTTGCGGGGAAACGTGAATTAATACTACTCAAAATGGTTAAATAGTTGAGAAAATTGTTGCGTTCTTTTCACTCGTGATATTTATTTGTTTTACGATCCCGCAGCTATTGCAATGATATATTTGACAGTGTTTTGAATTTTATGAGGCCTGGAAAGGATTTTCGCAACCGTGCATAATAATTCTCTAGGAATTTGCAAAGGAACGTGACTGTGACTGTATCGTTCGAGTTAAATGGTTTGAAAAGTACATTTAGGTAGTTAATTTATCGTGATATTAAAGATAGATTTTTGTGATGTGCAATTTGGTGTGAATATTGAACGTTATGATGCGAATAGGTAATGTCTACTAAATAAATTATGGGTACCTGCAATGGAGATATTTTATCATTTTTACTTAGATTACCTACTAGGTTAATCAGTAATATGAGCTACTTGTAAAATGAATTAATGGATGAAAAAAAAAATTATTTATCATTTTTAAAGCGTATTGAATCTGTCTTTAAAAGCTTTGCACAGATATATAAGATAAATTTACTGTTGCAAACAAAGTTAAACATTGATCGAGCGAGACTTATTTCGTTTTAGGCCTCTGTTCCTCAATTAAACTCGTTCACTGTTGTGTCAATCAAAGGGGATATTTACATGCGATAGTTGATAACATGTTTCCAAGTGCTCCATAACGCGAATTCCATCCCAAAAAAATGGCTGACATTACACGACGTCTCGAAAGTACAAAATCGTTCTTATGCCTTGCGAATTCTTGACCACTTCTTTTAATACGGTGTGCAGTTGGTTTCTTATCGTCTAAATTTTATTCACTGATAATCAAGTCGATAATCGAGTGTGTTTTCTTTGTTTGTGTGTAACGTGTAACTTGTCGGATCGGGTCGATGAACTGAGATTTGATAAAAGATAGGGTTTATTTTTTATTTGGCTAATGGCCACACGTTTGCCGGCCGTCGTAAGTGGACTAACTACTTATTCAAATCAAGTTGCTAATGCCTACTAAAATACCTTTGGAGGTAATATTATGTACCTATTAACGTTTTGATGTAATGTTTGTTTGTTTTATTCGATTCAAGACCTTATGTTGTGGGTCGTCGAGTTCGGATTGGTGTTTGATTGGGCATTTCGATCCCAGAACTCGTTTCTAATCCCAGAATCTCGGGATTGTCTATATGCTAGGGGCCGCCTTTACGTTTTTGATTTCAATTAGTTTAAGTGAACTAATGGACTTCTTAGAACAAACTACCGTAGTACCTCTCTATAACTTTTGGGTCTAGAACTTTGACTCTTATTGAGGCACAATAGGCAATAGGGAATATGCATAAAAATTAAATTTGCCTTAAATATTTTTTTCTAGAGACTCTTTTGTTGTCAGATTATA
>DWBH01000621.1:0-11595 GCA_018230765.1 Ernsta delagoae
ATAGTGATTTTTGATTACGCTAATTTCTTTTAGTCCAAAATCAAGTTGTTTGTATAGAAACATTCTATATAGACCACAAAATGGAAAAAAAAACATAAAATTTGAAAAGGCCGGTTACATATATTTAAATCTTGAGGTTGTTCAATGTCCACGCGAAGACCAAAACTAGTTTGAAAAAATTATTATTTTAGGAATGTCGTAACCTTATGCCGAAGGTCAGATATTTTTATTAGAGTTTTGTGGAAACATCTTTATTCTTACTGTATTTAACGGAACTCGTTATGAAGGTTTCATATCAATAAATATATTATATTCATTTAGTTGATAGAACCTACAGTGTCGTGCTTTGTTTAGTTGTATTGAAACTGTACGAGTTTTCGGTGTTTTTTTTTTTCAAAAACGCGATACTTTTAGACATGGGCACTGGAAATTTCGAATTAACCGTGTATGTTCGAAAGCCATCCACGAACCATGCCCACGGACGTACTGGTACAATTTGTATCCTATTTTATTTTTTTCCACCGCACCGCCACTTCTCACAGATAATTAACGAGAGTTCCACGTGTGGCGAGACCACAAAACGTTGCAGTTTTTTAACGTAGTGGCAACATTCAACGTAAAGTGGCAAACGAGTGTGCAATTAGGTACATGGCGCTCACGGTTTAGACGTAATTATAGGTACGTTCGCCATTTTATTGTAAGTGCCAGATCCTTAGTTTTTGTAGGACAGAAGCGGGAAGCAGACCACCTGATCTTAAAAAGCTTGATCACACTATCTATGCTCACCTTCACACGCTGATTTTTTGTACAAACGAAATCTTTATTCAAATTCTTACCTGTGAGGGTCTATGTGGAATTATTTTGTAATGTTAATTACATTGATCAATTAATAATAATATATTATACAAGTTTTTTGTGATTTCATAAGCATTGCTTACTAAGGCTTATTACGCTTATTTTATAAACTAATCATTCTAAAGATAATATCATTAGTTGCACCACACCCGAGTTTGACGTAGAGCTCTCGGAGCGAGGCTTTCATGCAAAGATCGGGGTTAAAGAGTTATATTCCAGGGTGGAAAGTAGGATAAAAGCACTTCATGCAATGCCGGCCCCCTTTCAACGGCGCTGCATAATAATAGTTGCACGAGCTGACCCGTGTACGGATTTATACTTCTTTGTCTGCCATGTTTTTTTTGTATCATATGGCCTAATTCGGTTGTTTTGAGAGGATAAATGCGGGAAGTTGATTACCAGTTAAATAATTTATTAGCTTACAGACTGGAGATCTTTAAAAAATTATTGGTTTAATGACTGGAGATCTTGTGGTGCCTACGTGTGCACATATTGTGGGAAACTAGGCTCACAGCCAACTCTATGTATTCCCTTACGACCTAATTTTCACAGACGTTCGCCCCCGCACTGATTGATAAAAGTTGCATTTTATTATGGCTAGCGTCCGGCATGAGCAACCCGAACATTTGTCCAACTGAACGAAATAGCCTCAAATACCTCCATAATCCATAACACCCAAATAAGCCTCAAAAGTTTGGGATTCTCTTCCACCAAGATCTTTGACCTGCATAATGGACCATGGTCTGAATGCCTCACTCCCAGAAAATGTCACATCACGGCAAAAAATACTTGAATGTTGGTAAAAAAGAGCATTTAGCAGAACTTAAAAAGGCTTTCCCTTCAGGCTTCACTTCATGTACGAGCACCAAATGTGGGGCGAAGACAATGACAGGAAGCAGGTGGCATCGCGGCCGACGAACAAAACCCCGTCACCTACAAACCAGTCCTTCCTCACTGCCTGAACAACCTGGCACACGCCTGAAAATGTAGCGCTGGACAAAATCAAACTTTAATCTATTTAACATAGAGCACAGAATCACTTCACCCTCAATACCTATATTGCCCTTATATTTGAACTCTGACTTCGCGCCACGCGTCCTTTTTTCGGCTTCTTGAGCATTGCACAATGGAAAAGCGACTGTATCTGTTTGATGTTTGGAGCTGTTATTGTAATGCGAAACATCTATTGTTAGCGTTCTATGCAAAGGTCGGCTGGCGCCTTCCCAAGGCTCACGTGTTCTTTTATGTCCTTTGTCGCATACAAGGGGTACCCGATCCATGCACGCTTTAAGTATTCGTCCATCCAGCTTAATAATGTATTTTTGTACGGCTAACATAACGACCTTTTTTACGATTGGTGCTTTCTTCCTTTAGGGAAATTCTGCTCTATAAACATTTTCTTTGGGGTCTTTACTTGTTTCCGTTAATAGTCTAACGAGAGGGTTATGATTTGTTACGCTATCGCGTTTCTAGCTTGAGCCGTATTGATTGAGTTTTTATGTTCCCGATGTTTGGTGCTCGTGTTAGCGTTACCAAGCGAGATATTTTAATACCGAGTTTTCAATCATGCATATGACATGTGACATACAACAAATGAAAATGAGAATACATATTGAGCTGGTAGATGGTTCCGTAACTCTGTCTGTTCTGTCCATTTACTCTATCTCTATTTGGATAAAATTCCTCGTATGAAGTCATGTCAATGTATTGTAGAAACCTTTGTAGAAACCACACCCATATCCGTACGTTTGTACGTACAAAATGAAATATTATACAATTTAAAATTAGTCCATTACCGTACGTCACAAAATGATCTTCATATTATACTGGCACACACGTGAGATACATAAAATATAAAACTAACAGTACATTTGGTTCATGAGCAGTTCACACGCATTTCATCGGTGTCAGTCCATTAGTTTTATTTTGGTTGTATTGTTCAATGGTGCTGACGCCGGTCACCGTAGCGGTTCCGAGCGATGACATTGACACGAGAGGCCTTGCCTCAACCCAGCCAATATCGGGAGGATTGACAGCTTTATCGCTGTTGTATTTAATGGACAAGCTTGTGAAGTGACGTGAATAAAACTGGTGAGTGTAGAGTAGGTACTGCTGTCGGAGCCTTTTGCTGTAATAAAAAAAAACAATGACACCGCTGTTAGCGTTTCTGATGCAATAGTGAGTATCTGTGTGCTATGTTGGATTAAGTCTATGATGCTGACGTAGTATGTAACAAAGTATAGTATCATATTTTTAATTCTTTCAATTGCATTTTTAGATGTATTAATGCAGCACATATTTGCGGTTTGATGTTTTTACGTCATCCCTTTTTGATCTTAATTAGTGCAATAAAATCTCTGATGCAATTGACGTTATAAATCTGTATGTGGTATAACTCCTAGTTTAGTTCCAATCCTATTAAATTTTGTTACAGTTCAAATTCAAACTTTAAACATAACATGGCGGATGAAAGGCCGAACGAGGCTTCGATAATTGACACCTTGATTAAAGTTTAGTAGTTAGTGTTTGATAGTTTCTCTATTATAATGTTCATGTCAAAGATTTGGATACAATTGATAGGAGTCATACCTTTTGAAGTATCTATCTATAGATTTTATATATTGTTATGTGAATGATTAAAATGTTACTGATTAAATTGCGAAATTGTTTAAATAGTGTCTCCAGTTCCGTGCCGTTAAGTCAACAAGGAAGCACCAAGCTTCTCCGGTATTACCAACAACAAAGTTGAAATTGCAAGTTACCCGTTGATGTTTAAGCACCGGCACCGCAAGGGCGGATCCAGCTTTGGCGCCAGGGGGCGGTCACATTGTCGTAGTCAAGTCAAGAACTTATAATTTAATTTTGATAACAATAGATACAAGTAAAAAGTAGGTATTTCATTTATGTACATTGGCATTGTACTGTCCTTAAAAATCATTATGTTCTTACTATTACTAACTAATAGTGGCCCACCTAAGTCCTGGAACCATCTCGGGTTGGGTGATGGGGGTCATAATCCCCCCCCCCCCCTGGATCCGCCGTTGCGGCACCGTGATAACAAGTGCGGCTTGTCCCTCCTGACCTAATACTGTCCCTGTCCTGACCTAATATGTACTGGTAGTCCTGCAATGATTGCAGCAATACTATAACACCTACCACTGTAAAACCACTGTTAAATTAAGTTACTTTACTAAAATTTTTAATAGGATTAATAATTGTGTCATTATTGTTACTTATTTGACGTCAATCATGTTCTATGAATGATTCCGCAATCACGTCATTGACTCTAGTTTTATTACTATGGGACGCAGGATATGTATTTTTCCCTATAAGATAAATGTTGTTATTGGTTATTGCTACCACTTATTACTCATTTGTGAATGAAATGTAGGTAAACAGTTCTTAGTTGTCCCATCAGTTTCAGCCGCGTCTTTGCAATGTATGGTTTTTCACGTCTTTTAATTTCAACATTTATAAAAAATTTAAACAGTGTTGTTATTTTTTTATTAATTGAATAGTTATTTTATAAGAATTTATTTTTATTTAATGATTTGAAGACTGGTGATAAGTTAGTAATTACAGTACAAAAGGTATGTTTTTTAAAGTACCTACCTAAGTAGGTAAGGTATATGTTATAGTTATAAAGGTCGATTAGTTTAAATTGTTAATAAAATGTTTACATGGCCGGATGACTGAGCTTAGCTGTGGCAGGGATTAAATAAATGTGTATATATGAACTAATTGTTGACAAATATCATTTGTGCCAGGCTATTTAGTGTACGTGTTACTTACTGTTGCATTGTGTAGTCTATCTCAGATATATCAAGAAGTTTCTCAAACAAAACGTATAAAACCACGCGTGTAAGTGAGCAATAAGTCAGTTTGCGGTTATGGTGTTTGGCGTACGTGGTGTCTTGTCTACGTATATGTTACACTTTAGTTGTTACTTGTAGGCACATCTTGTGGTTGTAGACTGTTGTAAAGCCTGATGCACACTATAGGTAATGACTGTTTATGTTTCTGTGCTATTGATTTATTGTGTTTACTTGGTTTTCTGTAACTTTTATGGTTAATGCTACTAGAGGCAGGAAAAATCGCTCGAGGATTTACAGAATGTCAAGCTTTTTAATAATGTTATGACCATATCATTCTTTATAGCATTATGGAGTAGGACTACTCAATTCAGGTGCAGAAAATATTGGTGAAGAGCATAAACAACAAACTAGTGGTCCATTTTTTTGGGACACTTTTTCTGGCTAAAGTCTACCTAAAGCTTGGGTCATTCGTGTATGCCTTGCTAATCATGACGTTGGAATAAAATTATCTAATTTTATTCCAACGTCATGATTAGTCCCTCTCAAATAAAATATCCCATACTACTCATATAAATACCCAACTGATACCTTCCCCCACTGATAAGATTTCCTATCAAGAGTCTTTCTCAGACAAAAAAAAAAGATATAAGGCCACTCTGGTCAAGTCCTCTGATAAACTTAAGACTTGGAACATTATGTCTATCCTGCAGACGTTACAACCCGATTCTTCCATGTATTAATCTGTATTTAACGTTTAAGGATTTTAACAAGTCTTAAGATGTGTCTCTGATATTTTCCCACTAGTATGTATCGGACCTTATATACTTGCATACATTTGTCAAGTAATTCCCATGGGCTGGTGGTAATGACACGTTTTTGTGGTCGACGCCGAGGCACTGTTAATACTATTAAGCATATTTTATCACAAAAGCCTTCTCATGACCCCTATATTTTAAACGCTAAGGTTCAGAATTGCTTTAATGTACCTCTTACTGAATTGATTTATGGCTAAACGGTAAACTTTTCGTTAATTGTTATTGTAATACTTACATGAGTGGATATAAGGTTAGAAATCGTTTGAACATCTTTGAATTGTCACCCTTGTGTACTTGTTTGTAGTAATTGTGACTAACATATTACGTTACTTGTGTCAGCATTATTATAATTAGTAATAATTTGTAATACAGGAACCTGAAATCTCGTGCAGGTCAATGATCTTATCATTAACCTGTTCCATGTTCAAATTGACTTCCAACGATTGTATTGGTTGACATGCTATTCCTATTCCAAAAGCGAGGCATCGTCCAATGACCTGTGACATTAATATTTGGCTGAGAGTGGTTTGGATCTTAGGCCTATTATTAAGTTATTAGTTGACACAATCTTTTTGTACCTAAAGAAGTATAATCTCAGCAATCTACAGACCACTTAAATGTTGATTCGCCTCTTAGACCTCACATCGTAGACAGTCATATATTATGTCTATATAACATTGGTATGTTTAAGATCTTTTATAGACGCCATCTCACCATGGTATATGTATGCATTCGAATTATCTGAGAGTCAGAGTCAACCACTTGTGCGTGATGTTTCTATAGATGAAACAATTTCAATATAGGTATACTTTTAAATGTGCATTCAAATAAAAAGTGACACAGTTTGGTTACTGGAACAAACAAACAAAAAAATGTATGAGAAAAACCAGCATTCATGAGTGCTCTATATTTTCACGTATTTAACCCCATTCTGTGGTATTTCTCGAAAAATGTAGGAGATTGCCGGTAAAGCGTTTGGATGGATACATTTGGTTTTTGGTGCGTTTTATTAACTTTTTTAAAACGTATACTGCAACGTTTTTAAACATTCACTAACGCGGTCCGCTATTCAGTTCATTCAGTCACTCACTGACCGGATTTCATTCTCAATTCATTCCTTTTTCTATGTA
The DNA here is from genome assembly GCA_018230765.1 of Ernsta delagoae. NCBI lineage: Eukaryota > Metazoa > Arthropoda > Insecta > Lepidoptera > Hesperiidae > Ernsta > Ernsta delagoae. Next base: position 6,616 of record DWBH01000621.1, read on the forward strand.
AAGATCAAGTGTTGGATTTTTGCTGCTCTACATATGTCTAATATAAAGTTGATTTAAAGAATTATGACTCGTCTGTTGGAAACGATTAGGGGCTGAATAAAATTATATAAGTACTTTTCTTGGCTCTAACTTAAGGATTATGATATACAATGAAAATAAAATTGCGTAAAAAATTTAATTGTAGCTGAGTTGCGGCGCTGGAAGGGAGGGGAAGAGGGGGGGGGGGGGCAGAGCGAGCTGAATCTAAACCATTCTCGAATCTACTGGAACACACCCGCAAAATTGTTATCAAAATCGGTCCAAGGTCCAGGTCGGAATTCAATGATTAACACACGCATAGAAGATTTTTATATAATAAAGATAAGTATAAGTCAGATCTTTTGTACTTATACCATCAGATAGTCACGCAAACTTTCATCGCGACAATGGTCGAACTCTGGACAGGGAGATTGATTCTCGATGTCACTCCGCATCGTTGGTTATTCAGAAACGGCTAACCCGGTTTTCTGAAAGCTATTGAATTCTATTCGAGAGAGATTTCACGGTTATCGGGCACTGTCACGCCGGCGAATGTGATTGTTGGTTTGAATTCACGTAGCCGGGAGTGTGAAAAAAATTATAGATCAGCAAGTAAAGCTTGGTACAAACTATGCGTCTCAAGGTTGAAGACCCATGCTCTTTCATGGAAGTAGTATGTAAATGTATTCTCTGTCTGTGTCTAAGATCTTGTAGGACTTTTTGCAGGTTCGATTAAGGTATCCGTTCGCTTCGACCAGACGGGAGAATGTAGTGAATAGTCACTTCCCTCATCTATCTTGTAGTTTCAGCATATCTACATCCATGACCACTGGTGATGATTAGCAGCACTATAGAATCAATAATTCGTATCTAGCTTTAAGAGAAAACGTCTCTCAAAACTTTACCGTACGGTTGAAAGAGTTTTATTGTATCCGTACGGACGCTAGGTAATCCTTTTTGGTTCAGGTCAAATGTGTCACAGGTGTTTTAGTTCAAATGCAAATGGTTGCTGGCAATGTCAGACACATTGCCGTTGTAGACAGTGTGTTATAAAACTACTAACTGTTTTTCAACTTGTGGTAACGGTAGGAGTCAGAGGTTGAGATAGAGTGAGTCGAAGCAGGATTATAGTTTCTGGTATTTGAGGGGACGTCAAGTTCTATGCTCGTATAAATAAAAACGAGTTAGGATTAAGTGTATATCAAAGTATACTCAAGTGCCAAAATAACTATGAAAAAGGCGCACTCGAAATTGTCTGTGTCTCAAGATGCACTCAATCTTAAGTTGTGTTTATTAATATGGGCCTTAAACACATCATATGGGTACTTACGAGAATCATTGGATTCGGTTCAGCGGCTTTGGAGCTAAAGCTGATTCTGGATCTAACACGTCACGACTATATTTCATGTAAAGTTGAACCTCTTGTCACCACTTGTCACCACTGTGTTATCGATCGACATGTTGCAGTTTATTAAACTTGCATTCTGACCCCGTTTCGCGTTCGATCGAAAGCTCATGTGTGGGTCATCTGTCATTCAGTTGCGGTTGACGTTTGCGCTGTATAACGTTAGAGATCTCAACTTACGTCTTCTAAAGTCAGCAAAGGCTGTGTCCCTGCTCTGGAGCTCTACGATCCAAACTTGGACCTTAAAATGTCATTTAGTGTCTTTCTAACGGTACGAAGCAAAAGCAGACTGGCATAAGACAAGTAGTGACGTTGTTTATTTCCAATTTTGTACCTTAATGAGATAAGGATAAAACAACTTTTAAGGATAAAACAATTTATACATCCAAAGTCTTTCCAATGTAATTGAATTCGTGAAAACGTCGTAGCTAGCAACATGCTGGACCTATTTATTTACCAACCGCTTTTTCCACTCGACATTATGATGTCACACCATCTTGTGTATAAACATGCAAAACTCAACAGCGTCATAATGGTGGCACAGTGAACGGGACATGCCCTCGTGCGCCCTCGACGAATCGACGTGAATATTCATATGGTTAGTTATGGGCGGGCATAGTTAGTTTCACTGCCTTGTCGCAGGATTTGGGTCGGTTCAGTTGGAAAATTTTTAATATGACATACAGTGATGTAAGGTTTAGTGTTAGAAGATTGGAAAAGATTGCTTGTTTAATAGAGGAAAGAGCAGAAGCAACGGATTTTCGTAATGTTATTTATTTTAATGGTCGTCTTAATGATGTTTATTGCGATATTGAAAATGTATAATAGGATAGGAATATTGGAATCTAAATAGCAGTTATGAATCTGTTGTTCGTACAATCTACATGTCGCGCAATATTCCCACCGACATTCCATCAAAACTTTCTTTCCAGTTCTATATCGGCTGCAATCCGTTCTAATTCCGTCAATCACAAAAATCATTTTGATCTCGACTTGTGCTCTAGAACATTTCAAACTTTTAAAATCTGGATCATTTAATTTTCACAGTTCTGTTGTTTGCTATGCTTCGCATGGAGCCATTATACTTACCAACAGATTTTATAGGAGCCTATAAAATTGTATGAACATTTCGCAGAACAGGAAGTCGTACAGGAGAACTTACAATATTTTAATGGTTGTTATTTTTGTTTGTTGCAGGAACCTGACATGTGCGCCGGCTGTACAATGGTGAGTTGATAGTTTAGCCAATAGCTGCTTGTTATAAATATGATAGCTTCAATGTTTAATGGTTTTCATATTGAACCATTCAACGGAATGGCTAACGTGTTTATTTACTTTTCAGTTCAATGTACTCTAAATAATTTTAAAACTAAACTGAATTTGATTCGCGTGCTTTGTGATTATGTCATCTAAATCCTTTGTTTCAAGTACATTATACAATTAAGAATCACTTCAGGTTTTTTATCCTGTGTCAAATGTGCGTATAAACAATATTGATAAAAGTAAGCAAAATCTTTCGCTATCGTCGAGTTTTTTAATCTGGCCTCAGAATTCTCTGCTATATTATTCTGATAACCATTCCAAAGAGGTTTGCCTAGAATCCGAAACGTGGTTGGTGCGTTTTCACTTTCGTTGACCGTCAATAGTGGCGCAGAAAGTGTTTAATACTTCAGTGAGTTTTCGTAAAAAAATTCGTGCCGATTATTGAAAATTGGCGTGTCCGTTTTACTTTCGCCATCAAAGGTAGCTGTGTTTTCGCCAAATTTGCACCGTCGGTGGCGAGAGTCAAGGTCCGCTAATGTCACACCGAAGGTCTTACGGTTGTTAAACAGTGGAGCGGCGGGCAAGGCCATCGGACGTTGACCCGCTACGGAAATAGCCGGCCCACGTGCGCACAGCTGATGGTAGCCCGAGGTTGTGTTTGTGACGGGATCGAAGACGACGCGACGTGTTGTCCTTTGTCGCTTGACGAAGCTAAATGCCTTAAGACTACTGCTATCCTGGTAGTGTGTTGTCCTATCCCATGGTAAATAAATTACATGTTCAGTGCTCTGTGCGAATAATTGCATTGGTTTCCGTGCTAAATCTGATTTATTATGGTCCTACGATTGTCCGGTGAAAGCCGTAGCTGGTGCAGTGACGAAACTAGGATTAGGTGCACGACAATACCACCCTTAAAGGTGTACCTAATAAAGGGAACTTTTACAAAAAACAGCAACACACATTCTCGGCGCAACACGGTCTCCACCAGATGTGATTTTGTTCCGCATCAGGACACCGAAAGCGCCAAATTGGGATGGATAGTGTGAACTCGAAATACGATACGGGGCAAGTTATTTGCATGTGGCCAGTTATTTTTTGCGCTCTTTTTGCCTCTACGAGTATGTCCCAGTTGTAAATTTGCTCTCTATTCGCTGTTGGGTGTTGGATAGTTCAATTTAGAATTAGGTTTTGTAAAAAATTGTGCGGTTATATTTAAAAATTCTGTATATAGGGTGATTTTATTGCTTAAGGCAATGCACATTGTATCTTTATTGATCAGTGACGTTTTTTTTTTTCATTTTCTTAAAACTCTTCGTTGGACAGTATAAAAGATTAAGCTGTACGCTATCTTAGATTAACATAACTTTAAAACTGTATAGAAAGTTAAAACCAAGTATTTACGATCAATAAAATGGAAACACGAAGAGAATTGTTCTTCTCAATAACGCATATCACCAAGAAACGATTTTAAGTGAAGTTTTACGAGAAGTCGCGGTGTAAATGTTGTATACTTTTAATTTAATTTACCTCGTGTTTAAATAAATCAAACATTATCGGCCAGATAATACGAAATACAAAGTGTGCCTTTAAAAATCCATACTCTGAAATAAATAACGACCCACGCATTAAGTAACCACCAGCCAGACCCAGGTAGGGTTGGTGGAAGGTGATTAATGGAATTGTGATTTGTTATTCTCGTTTCACGTTGCTAGCTCGTGAGATGATTCGACAGAATTGCAGCAAAGAAATCTGGATCAAAGTAGCCTTGGTTTTTTCCTCTAAACTAGGTTTTGCTGTATATAAAACCAGCAGTTTTTCTTATCTTTGTTATGACATTTACAATTGCATTAAGTACAATTGCATAGACTAAACTAAAGCCTAGACTATTATATAAAGATGATACTCGATTTAATCTTTTTTGACAGCCCTGCGCCCACTCGAACCTTAAAGGCTGCTATTCCCAGCGGGAGAGCGTAAACCCTGCGAGGCCTTTCGTTAATTTCGTTTAATGTTTCACTTTATTGGTATTACGGCTATCTGTTTCACTGACTATATATCAGTTAATTGTGTTATATGTCCTTAATCCTTACTAATTTATGTGTTGTGGATAAAACTGACGGTGATGAAGGTAGTAGTATTTAACTTTCACTATAGGATAAGTTGTTGTTGATTTTAAAGTGGAATTATTCAATGACTTGAGTTATAAATAAACATATAGACGTAATAAATATAGATAATTTATAAGATTTATAAGCAGAAATACCGTTGAGTCTTTTACTTTGTCTAATATAACA
>DWBH01000622.1:0-11593 GCA_018230765.1 Ernsta delagoae
AAATATATACTTATATAGATAATTTTACACCCAGACACAGGACAAATATTCATGTTCATCACACAAACATTTGTCCTAAGTGGGGATCGAACCCACGACCGCTTGGTTTCGCAGTTAGGGTCGCTAACCATTCGACCAACCGGCCAGTCAAATGGAATAAGCGCATGGACAAACTAAGCATCTTATGAAGTTGTCAATCAGCATGTTTAGTTTGTTTTCATAGCCGGTACTTGTGGCGGGGTCGAGTAACACTCGTGGTAACTGTACACTTCGATCGGTCGCAGGTAAAGCAAAGTTCAACGCGGTCACTGTTAAATGTATGACTGCATGTTTACAAAATAAATATTATAAGAGATTTGCAGATACATGTTAAATGTTTTCAGCAATTTATTTAAAAAAAAATCTTACGAGTTACATTTCGGACATTATTAAAAAGAAATCGTTGCACAATCTTACATAAAATTTCTATTTCTGCATTATTAACTTTAGAAGTCGACAATAGATAGACTGCTTGAAATTTAAAGAAGATTAAGTTACTGTGAAGCTTTTTAAGCTCTTACGGACTGAACGGTATCTACATAAAGGTTTTACCTGAGATATTGGTCTTTCTTACATGGACTCCTCCTCAAGAATCAGGCACAAAAGAACACTTGATTTCAACAAAATGAATGAGTACAGTATAATTTCTGAACAGCGCTTCCTTTCCCCCTTATACACCGTGCTATAAGGGCCTGTAGTGAGCGAGTTACAGTCGACGTAACACTAATTGGAATGTGACAATCCTATTTTGATGATTACTCACCACAGTTTTGCAATGATTGTTCCAATTTGTATTCAATAAATGCCGTTTCAACTTCAATTGTCTTCCATAAATTCCAAAAATGATGCATTGTAAACTTGAATTTTTGTACAATGTTAATGTACTTACCTACAGCGTTACTATATTAGTATTGAAAATTGAAATTAAATTTCGGTAAATAAAATCGTTATAAAATTTAACATGAAAAGTAATTGAAATAAAAAATACTATAAAGTTTTGTAACGTTAACTCACTTAGTCCCGAGTGAATAATAAAAAATAGTTTTTTGCAATGCCAGTTTTAATAAAACCAATGAACGTACCTAACGAAGCAATGAAGATGTCAACTCAAATCAGATTTATTTTTAAATCATCTGTTAGATTGTTAACTTAGATTTTTATGCAAATTAACATGCTACAACTTCACGGTGTCATTGTTATAATTATAATGTTGTATTAATTGCACCGTCGGGAGAAGACATTTGATAACATAACTAATAGTAGCTAAGTATCTTGATTAACTTTATTACAATGAATTCAGATGAAAAAATGTTATGTACGCGTAAAAATGTTATATGGCTGCAACTCCTTTTATGTTCTACAGTCCTACTGCTCAATGTGTCCTACGCATAATCCCACTAACAATGATGATTTTAAGCGATTTCACAAGTTGAGCAAAGTTGGTCGCGGTTGGTACCTGGATGGGTGACCGCTTATGGCAGATTTCATGCACGCTTCCGTGTTTCGAAGAGGGTACGTTACGCCATTGTTCCCTGATGTTATAGAAAAATAACCTGCAGTAGTAAAACGTACTCGGATACACTTTTTGAGGTTTAGGAATATCCGACACGGGTTATCTACTAACCCGTATTGTTATATTACTTAAGCATATTTTATACAATTTAAATTACTTTAATATTTACCTTTGGCTTTTTTCAAAGTTACTAGTTTTAATTTCTCATGTCATTTATACTTATCGTATTAAGTACAAACATAGAAAGTGATAGTAAGATTACAAATCGTTTCAAAAATACAATTTTTTGTATATAATGCAATTTATATATCATGTTTTGTTGTTATGTTTTGTTCACTATGTTACTTATATTTGTGACATGAAAGCTTGTGCTTGTGCGAGAGCTAAAACTTTGATATTTTATTGTCCGTTGTATTTAAACCTTTTGTATAGGAACAGCGTACTGTTGAAACAAACCTAAGCCGATTGAAAGTTGAGTTTATGAAATAATGAATATTTTAAAAATTTTAATTTTAAATGCTAGTCAATAATAATTAATAAAAAATTACTTCTATAGGTATAATATTTCTAATGTTGAATCAGTAGCGAAGGTATAAAATTTATCTAAGGTAGACCTACTTCAAAGAAAACTATAAAACCGTAAAGAAAAACATTTTTGTATACAATAATTAGACTAATTGCGAACGTAGGCGGCGTAGCGTTATTCATACCCTGAATATTTTTAAAACATGTCGTTTGCAATTATGAGCAAAATGTTTACACCGGTCGTTTACAGGTCTTCCACCGATGTGTTCGTGTCTAAAAAGTTTTAATTGCGCATCCTGCTAACAGCCGGTTCACGGCGACAAGTGAGACCTGGTGCTACGCGACCTCTACGCATCACGTCACCGCTAACTGTGCTACGCTTCGTAACCGTCAAGCTACGAGGCGAGGACGGTGAAGCAAATAAAATTTTCCATCCACTGTTATTCCTTAAAATATGATTATGTATGTATTATGATTTAAAATGTCGTCAATTGTGTTTAACTTTTAGTTCATCTGGTATATATAATTAAATTAAAGAGTAGGTAACAATTACACCTAAAACTGCTTAGATTTTTCGGTTCATTGTTGAAAATAAGTACCTATGTTACGTAAAAATTCATTGTATCATATAACAAAGGATACTGCTCTAAATCTCTGCACGTATCCTTAATAAAGATAGTGACGCAGAGATTTTATAAACAAGGTCCTAACTGGTAAGCAATCCAATTTCCGGGTCAAAGTGAACCAGTCTTTTAAATGTCGGTCAAATCTAATAAAGTCTAATTAGAATCCAATGTAGAACTAGTCTTTGTTCAGCCCAGACACGCTCAGACAAAATTACCTTAGAATGCGTATAATTTGTGGAAATCGGGGAAAATCCATGTATCTATCGTTATATGTGTAGGACGTTGATTGGTAATTCGAATATCATTTTGCTTTAATCTACACGAATACCAAGTCATTTTAGGCAATTGTTATGTTTCTATGTACCCATTTTCTGTTATATTGTACCTAAGAGTATATTACTTTTAAGTTCCCAACGTGAAATTTGTATTATCATCCAAAAAAAATTGCGAGCAAATTCGATTTCAAGTATGCGATAACGATTACTACACAATTACTCTAGAGTAGTCGCTATAAGTCCTATATATCTCACGAAAAATATTCTAAAATAATTTGATTTTTAAGGCGGTTTGAATGACCTAGGTTATTGCGCAGATAACATTCGCAACGTAGGTAAGTACTTGAACGTCGCCGGAACCTTTGCAGCGCTAGACAAGGCGCTCGTAAAAACTTTTAATTATTTCGTGGGAAATACTTCCAAAGACTGCAAACATAAACCCGTATGCATTCTTTCTTACCATCTCGGTGGCCGCAACCCGTAAGTGCCTTGTTTTAAAGTGTTGTAAAACAAGCGTAACACACGCTCTACGGCTATAGCATGTGCTCTCTTAAAATAAGAGTAAATCCGCTGCCATATTTTGTTTCATAACAAGTTGTATAAAAAGGATTTCGGATTTTCGGACCACTTCATTTTGACATTGAAAAAAAAAATCATACAAACCTACAATAAAGTCGCCAAACGAAGTAAGCTTGAAAAATACATTTTTATCTACCACGGACGACCTAGTAGTGTTGAGCCAAATAAGCATTGGTAAAACTTTGTACCTATTGTACCTATTATTTGGTCCCTAAAAGAATATCTTCAACCCAGAATAGTCAGATAAAGTTAAGAATTTGGTACGTAATACGTATTTAACGCATGAGTATACTTTTAACTTTTAACAAAGAAACTCATCTCAGTCGGCCTTTTCAGCTGGTTTTTAACTGGATAAACTATATAATTATTATTAAAATTTATTAAGTGTGAGTTCTGTTGGCATTATTTACTGTCATACAGGATGAGAAACAATACCGTCTCCGTCTCGTATCTATCTGTTATCGAAATACAACGAGATTCTAATTTCTAATTAAAATTTAATTAACTATCTCATTACAAGTGTAGTATCGCGTTTCGACTGCACCGTTTGCTGGAAGCGATCAAAGAGATCGCAGAGTGATGCTCAGCTGTAATGAGACCATCATTACTACACGTCGATACATCAGACTGAGTTACAGAACGCACACAGATACAAAACTAAGAGACAGTTTATAGGTATTTTGAAGTATAAAAATTACATACATGCGTGTGTTTCATATGTATTTATAGTATATATGTGTACACTTTTAGTGTTCCGTAGTCATAAAGTACACCTTATAGATTTGTCTTTCGTTAATTTGTTTCGAGTGTATGGGGATATACTCTATCTACAATAATATAATGTTACCTTAATTGGCTACAAACCAAAAACAATGAGTACGTTAAAAGTTGAGATTCTTAAACTTATTCATGCTTTGATAAATTAATATTCGAAAAAGTTTCATTTAATAAAATAGTCCTACGTTTCTTATTAACATTATGAAAATTAAGAAGTAGGTATATGAAAAAATAAGCATAATGAATGAAAATGTACCTATTACAAATGTATATAAGTATGTACCTATGACAGTAACTATGTCAGATAGCAACCACGAATTTCATTACTAAAGCGAACTGTGGTTTACTAGGAAGTAAAGTATGTACGTTCGTCGTTCGCAAACGTATCATCGTTTGGCGATGAAAGCGGACAAAGAGATCGCTCGGTGATACACATCTACATACGTCGCAATGTTACAAAATGCATTGACGCTCTCACTCTAGGCGTAAATAACGTCGCTTTTGCATGTAACTAACATAAGACCAGTAAGACCGTGTTTGACCTTTCGTAACCTTTCGTATTTTTTTAAACTTCTACATGGTTTTGCTAAATAATGAAATTATATTTATTTAAGGGTCATAATGAAGGGTGGGTTAGTAAATCTTATTTTAAACATCCAATTAGTATATGTAATAGGTACATTTTATTCAGAAAAATTAGCAACAAAGTATCTATTCTCCTATATAGGTACCTACCAATTTTATTTTACCTATTTTCAACTTTGTTACACACACGTAGGTACCTAGATAGTTAGGTAAAGTAGCTAACAAACGAATGACGTACAATTATACACTTTGCGAATCTCAGAAATGATAAAGTTGCGAGGAATTGCTAGCATACAAAATTGTACAAAACTTTGCAATAGCTTTTCAAATAAGTAACTAGCTCGTGTTAATATTTTGCTCTTTATGATTCCGCTCACTGCGAAACTGAAGTGTGTATATGACGGGCATGTCGAACTCCTTTTATAAGTTAATTCCTTCTCATGCACAATCCGTAAACTTTCGAGTGCTATCTTGCTTGGAGCAACGCCTGCCGTGAATAAAAACTTTATCATACACTATTTATTTTGTCTTACGCATATCTTTAAAGAAGCTTTTTTTCACACAGATATAGTTTTAGACAACAGATTAAGGTAGATATTGTATTGAATTTTAGGAAGGTACTTATACAACTTAATTATTAAGATTAAGAATTAAAGATGAGACATACCTAAACTCATGTTCACATCTTTAAAAACATTTTGCTACCGGCACAAGCACATGCATATGCCTATGCCTGCATGCCTGCAGTTGTGTTTAAACACGCCACACAATTAAGCAAGTAGGCATATCACAAAATTAATATTTTATAAAAAAAAAATGTGGAGAACTCTGAGGTAAAAAGCGACTAGTGTGATCTTTTATATCGAATTCACGATAAATGTTAAAATGAAATCTCTTTCCAATTTGCCTTGTAGGTATATAGGTACCGTTCTCGTGTTCTTGTTTCTTAGTAATGAAATTATGTCTTCTGGATTTTGTCTCCTTATCCAGATTAGAATGTCTCTGTGTAACCTGTTCCGTCGTTTGAATTCTTATTAACTTGATCCTGGAAGTGGATCCAAGTGTATCGAGAGGAAAGATAAGCGCAAACAATTTGTTTTATCTCGTTGATCAGCTTCTGTTTGTATTAACAAGTGGAGCTTGTTAGAAAACTGTCACTGATCACAGCGCTCAGACACTTTTCTTAAGTTATAATGTATTTTTTTTATTTTATCTCCACTTCCATGTACAACAACACTTTTAAAATATGTGCACGATAGAAACCAAACGCATTTGTTTTTCAGTTTTATAGCGTAGAACAAATCTGCATAAAAATGAGTCAATAAGTATCAAATTTTGCTAAAATTTTTGTATAAAGAGATAAGCACGATCAAAGGATTGCTTTCAAAGTGGTTTACCTGGCAAGCATATTTAAGAGTCATGAAGTGAGGAAATGGAAAATAAATTGGATTTATATAGGTTTCTTAGAGCTACATCAAGAAATATAATGTTTACTTTGTTTCCTGGTTGGATTAGAAGAAAATCATAATTTTATTCGCAATTTTCGTATTAAGCCTTAAGATATGTCTACGAAACAGAACGTACGAAATTTTTCTTTACTATGATGACTATAATTTTGATACAATAATTTTGTTGAGTTGTGTGTTTCACAAAATACCTATCTTAATTAACAATATACAGGATAGAGGCACCGTAATACACAACAAAACATGCGTAAAAAAGATGATTTAATCTGATAAAATACAAAAGTTACAGTCAAACTTTTTAAGATTATAGATACTTCTATGTAAATACGCAAGAATCACGTAAATTCACCATTAACAAATTGCTAACGTATACTAAAAGCAGTAAAAATCGCAGTCAAAAACAAGGGATAGGTAAAATTTATTTATTAAATAATATTTTTGTACGTGAAAGTTTCGAACAGCGTCTGCGTTATAGAAAGCACATAAACCACTTAATGCATTTGAGTGTGTACGTTATGTTCGTACGTATTTAACAAGCAAATAGTTCTAACACAAAGAGGAAAATACATTAACATAGCAACTTCACCAAACGCGTTTCCGTTGCGAACTTTGAAACATTTTCACCCAAACTTTTCTATATGCGAAACTCTATTGAAAGCCTTCTACCGATTAGCACGTACCGTGATAATGTGCGAAGGATTACTCTCGAAGTCTGAAGTATTATTCAATTAACACAAAGCAAAGTGTTAAAATGGTTTAAAGCAACGGTGGATAAATGTGGATTAAGTAAGGATGCATCATCTGTTAAACCATATTTTATGTATGCTGTTCACTTCATGTAGATATTCAACTTGCTTCCAAAAAATTTGAAACCGGAAAGGAAAGGACCATAAACAAAAAAATGTTCTGAATGCTAATTGCATCTCATTTTTTTTTTGAAAATTCATGCCATAAATGGTTTTAAGTCACTTGACACGCTTCTTACAAAACGGAACTGAGAGTGACATAAATCACGTTTAACGATGAAGTTTTTAAGAAGTGTGATGGCCGTAATATAAAAAAACTCTAAGACCCAACGACAAAAGCATATAGGCACAATGCACTAACCGTTCTTGCTCTCTATCCATCTAATACCTGCGTTTAACGTGGTAAGTGAAAATCTGTAATCGTGTTACTTAAATCAATAAATTGTTTGGAATACCTATTAGATACATAAGTAAAATACACTCGTGTAACATTTTTGATTCTATTAATTTAACGGGCTCGAATTTGCCAGCACTTCTTAAATATGATTATTAAAAATATGAGCTTTATGTTTGAAATCATGAGACCTCTAAATTAATTAATTTACAGTTCTCATAAATTTTAATGAGAGAACAAATCATTATTAAATTAAAGTTAATGACGAAATCTCTTGAGATTTTTTTAGGATCCGCGGAGGTTCTATAGAGCTTTAAGGTCTAAGCCTCGGTTGTAGAGCACATCGAATATAAAAAAAAATAAGAGGCGTAATGCACGCTAGAGAGCATGTGATAGATGTGGATTATATAGGAATCATGAAAGCATCTTACGATTATTATAAATTCATATTAATTCATTTATTACTTTGTGGTTATGCTCGACTATTTTTTTAAAACAACTAAAATAACTTAATAGCATGTTTTAATAATAACCTACCTTCTGATAAAATGACAAAAACTAACACACATCTTAACATTTCGTAACATTATTAAAACACAAACATGAAAATCGTGAGGAATTACTACTAACAAGATCTTTGAGTGTAGTTTAGATCTCGGTTTGATCGTATTTACTCCCTACTCACTAGTTAGACTTTGAATTGTGGATAGCTTCTTTGTTTTAAGCTCAAACTCGCTAACTAGCTGTCAGTGACTCTTACCTCAGCGTATTTCCGTGGCGTCAAATATTAAAACAATCTGTACTCTGGAATATGTACGGCCTCCAAACAAATAATAATTATAGTCGTTATTTAATTTGGTTGAAAAAACACTTCCATTATTAGAAAGCGCACCAGTGCTCAACATTAGATGATTTGATTACTTGACTAACTGATTGTAAATTATCTTGTAAAACACGATCTATAGTTTAGTTTAACTTTTTAGGCCTCATGACTATGTACCTAGGTATATTTTAACCCTTGTAATCTTCTCTTTCAAGTTTAATTAGATTTAGAATTTAGATTAACTACCTACAGGTACTAACCGCAAATAATATTATTTTCTCAAACCTATGTTAGTACATCTCTTTTTATTAATTAGAGTAAAAACCCAGTTTAATATTTGAAAGCGAGTCGATGGCCAGTAAAGTTTTTTGTTTTCGTAAAGCGGTCTGATTCTCTGTCTTTAAATCTTTTGACTTCGAAATTAATTGCTCATTTCCTTTTGAAGACCAAAAAATAGACGAAGATGAACAACTTACTGAAATCGAACTAGAATTGAAAAAATATTATTTGAATAGGTTTAGTGCATAAAATTCTATATGTCATTTAAAGGACTTTTAGCAAAGGAATTGGTTACAGTGGAAGCAAAAACTAAATTCAAAATAAATGCAAAATAATGGTTCGTTAATGTAAGGCCTTTGGATGTCGAACAACATGTAGTGTAGAGGATACCGTCCGTCTTGACCTGCGAGGATATAATGACTTATGCTTTATTAGGTACTCAATTACTTGGGTTTTAAGTACTTAAAAACGTTAAGATTTTTAAGAGAAAATTAATTGTGTAGAAGCTACATATGAGCGAAATAAATAAATAATAAGCAAATAAATTCATATTTCTGGACATCTCATACACGGTCTTCAGTTCCCAATCTCGGTAATCAGATTGATAAACATACCTGCATATATTATTATATATGTAAATCGAAATATAAATATAGGTAGGTATATAAAAGCTTTTCCGTAGTGATTTGACCAAACCTACGACCTTTTTAATAGTTAGGTTCGCTTACCACCGGACGAAGCGGCACTGTGACTTTTAATTTGCGCTATAATATTTTACAAATGATTGCACGCTGAAAAAAGCAATCTTGGTTATCGTTGCCTTGGTCGGCATCGGAGCGGCATCAAGTAAACAGCCCCGTTCGTCCTGCATTTCAATCGACTCTATTTGTATTTTATTGGAGACGACTCGAGTCGAGGCCAAACGCCACGGACCAAAGCTTTATGTTTTATTGAGTTCTCTTTATGAGGCTTACTCAATAATAGACTTTGATATTAACAGGAAATGGTACCATTTAATTGGCTGTTTATTTATGTAGGTCATATTATTTTCTTATAATTTTACAGGTGTTTCGAATAGATGAGTTTGCAAAGCAACTGAAGTCCTTTATCTGTGTGTATAGTTTTTTCGTGAATTTTCGACCGTATTTTTTTTCTTTATATTACAGTTTTAAGACCGATAGGTACTAATGAAAAGAATCTTAGGCACAGTCTGTTATTATAATTAAATTTCATTAAAATAAAAATCCTTCTTTAAAGAAACTGTGTAAAATAATATAGTTACATTAATTGATAGCAAAACATTATTTGGATGTAGGTAAATTTCATCGAATTAGTAAAAATATGTCTTATAACACCATAATTATTGCATTGTACGTTAAGTCTGGTGGAACTATCTGAGAGTAAATACTACACATATACCTACTTACTTCTACGTGAACATAAAATAAAATTTGCCTGAATAAATTAAACGGGTACCGTTATTTAAAGCTAAAGTAGGAGATGGGCCGGCTCTTCGCACAATATTACTATCGCTCGTGTTGACACATAGCCATTTGTCCACACGCGACTGTTGGAATAATTGAGGTGTACATTTTCACTTTGTTCCGTTTCCATTCGATTAAAATCGTTGTACCTCACTTGTATACAACCTATTCGGTGCTTACTAAACGATTTGTACAGTTCGACGATTAACGCAACCAAGCGCGGATTTTTACCTACCAATCTCTACATGCGTCTTTTAAAAATGTTGGAATATTTTTCTCATGATTCGTAATAAAGCTTGTTACCAACGAAATATTCAACTGTGTAAATGCTACATGAAACCAGCACATACTCGTAAGTTACTCTTAATGTTTTAAGTTTTATGAAAGGTCGGTTACAGCGTAGTTTAAAATATATTGGCTACTGGGTCTCGCGAGTCGTCTGAGTACATTTTATGAGCATCTAATAAAATTTTTATCGTGTAACAGTAAAGAAGCAATCAGTCTCTAGGATATTGGCGTGCAGGATTCGTAAACACGTACATTTTTATGTCACTTTGCATTACTGCGATTCATAGAACTTTTCATAGAAATGTTTAATAAAATTCCGATAATATTGCCCAATGCGCAATACACGCAATATTCAACGACACACAAATATTTTAAAGGAAATGTAATGATCACACTATGTTCACAATACCTACTTCATACGTAAGTGTAATAATTTTTAAAGTAGGTACCTAATTTTGAAACAATAACGTATTCTATGTAGTGACGTAGCGCGTAGCTGTAGCGGAGTCGTAGCCGTAGAACGCAAGATAGACGTAGACCGTAGCACATATTTAAAACTGATTTGCTATAAAAAAAATATGTTTAGCTTAGATTGTTGTTAGATTTTCATAGGGTTATTATTATTAGCGTACTATTCATAATATTTTAGTCATTATTAATTATAAGCGTACAAATACAAGTACGAGGCCGTAAATACGTTATTCCCATGGAAGTAAATCGAGTACATGTGAAAAATCTCGATGATGTGATACTTCCTCGTACCCGTATTACACTGACGCGCTTACGTCACCTGGGAATAAGTTGTTCTAAAATGTGTAAGGCCTTCGTGCGGGCATGCAAATACATATTTCTATTGCGTTTTAAATATTATTTTTGAGGTATTAATTAACGAGATTAAATGTAAAAAGCTTAGGTTTAATGTTTACATTTGCCATTTCTGTTCATTACTATATTAACAGTCAAATAAGTTGCAGATAGTGAAACGACGAAAATATAATTGCAACGTGAATCTGCACTTGCACATTTCTACGCATACTAATAGGATCTGTTGTACATCTTATTTTATTGCTTAAAGCAGATGAATATATTTCTTAAGTGTTATGATAAAGCCGTGTATAATTATGCAATTGGCGCATAGCGAGCGGCCGCAGATCCCGACAGCCCTGTCGAGATCACGCGCGCCACGCCGTCGTT
>DWBH01000623.1:0-11587 GCA_018230765.1 Ernsta delagoae
GCCTATTCTAACACTTTGGTTGAAACCGCATTCAAATCGGTTAAGCCGTTTCTGAGATTAGCGCATACAAGCATATAGACAAGCAGACAAAAAAAATTTAATCATAGTCTTGTGTTCTGTTACGTTTACGTACTCGTACAAAAGAAGTAGTACCTAATTGTTTCTCTCAAATACCTATTTTCAATGTACAATGTCAAACACTCAGTTACAGATTTATTATAATTTTAGTGTTAATGATTTTGATATTCGCCAACTTTTATTCCAACGCGTCTCCACTGCCCTAAATAGCTAAGGTATGATGATCCTAGCGTAAATCAATCCGTGTCTTGTGAATTGATATTAGAGGCACTTCAGACGTGCTTTCTTTTTTACTGTTATTTATTGTGTCTCGATAAAGCACGTGTCCCAAAGCGGTGGCGATGTTGTGTCTACTTCACCAACGATTTATGTTTGCGAAGATACGATATCAGTATTGGCGGTCTCGTTCTTTGTGACGCTGAATTTAAAACGGACATTTAGATTAAATTCAAGATTTCTTTTTATTTCGTTCGGTTGTTATGTAAATTGTTTTAACTTTCTAAGCTTTTTGCTGTTTGCTAACGTAAACGTTGAATAAACATTCACCTTTAACTTAATTAAGAATTAATCCCTCACACTATAAGTGTGAGGACTAAGCCCTACAATAAAGCCCTACAATAAAAACGTATTAATATACACAACTTAAAATTGAGTAATTCGTCATTCACACCTCTGCCTCGCCGAAAATCGAACCCAAGACCTTTGGGGCCATCTATAAAGTACGTCACACGAATTTTATGATTTTAGACCCCCTCCCTTCTTGTTACAGGTTGTTACAATTGGGTGAAATTCAATTCTTCAATAAATTACACATACGGTGCAACGTAGACGACAGACTAACCATGACGAAATGTTTAGTCTGTCAAAATAGAACCCTTGCAAATATATGCAGTAACGCACACGACGCGCAAAAAGTCCGGCGTACAATTATAGATATTACACATAAATATAATAGACACTGTGTGCCCGCAGCCTCGATCTCCTAAAAAGTGTGCCGTCTGCGCTGCACCTTAAAAGGCATTTAAATCAGGTTTTTACATCAGTTAAATCAGCCTGGCCTGTCAATAAAGTCAAACCGTTCCAATGAAACGTTCTCGTGATTCGTGGGAAGATAGTCATCAAAATTTCAGGTATTCAGAACCACAATGGGCAATCGTTTAATCCAATATACGCCGCTGAGTGCACATGTGGCGAATTCACTCTGCCATGTTGCCGGATTTAAGCTATTTGTGGTGCGTATTATTGCGATGTTTAAGGATCAGTTGGAATATTAATAAAGAATGTCCAAAAATATAGGATAGCTGAAATTTTATTTATCTTTCTGTCAAAAACTTATCTTTGTACCTACTCCGATAACCTGGGTATGTAGTTTGTTTAGTATTCTACATCACCAAGTGTTATTATTGTACTAGCTGACCTCCGCGACTTCGTATGCATATAAATAATGCGACTACGTATAGATGAAGTTATACTTAAACTATCCTATTTTTAAAGTTCACAGTATAAATAATATGTAAAATTTGATCAAAATCGGTTCAGTTTGGGTGTTTATGAACATAACATAATAATATTTTTTATATTGAAGGTTTTAAAGGTAAAAATTATAACAGTATCATACTAGCCTTATTACACAAAGAGTCAATTCCACCAGTTAAGTTTATTAAGCTAAACCTTCAACGTGTGTATGTATGAGCGTGTCAGCTACTTAATATTATGTTAATCAATACACAATAAATAGTTGCAAATGTCTATGGAAAGATATAAAATAACAATATCCTGCGACTTTATTGAACTAATCTACGTATACCGAACTCGACCTAACATCTGTTCCATATAAACATGTAGGTAATCTCATTGGACAGCCAGCTCATAGGTACACGGAATTATTAGTGTTTGTCATTCGCACTGATCCCGTTACGATGTTTCAACTGGAATTTGTCACACCAAATTCGTCACTATTATCCATATTTACACGGGTCCTTTTATTGCAATATCGAAATACTTGTTATAGGTATACATATAAGTATAGCGTTATTATTATCGTAAAAAGCAAAATACCGCATTTTTTAATAATGGCACATAATTATATGATGATAAAGAACAATTATCCAGCCGGTGTAGAGCTTAAGTCTTTATCTCGCAGCTCCTAGATAAAGCCACGAGGTGACAGCCAGATAAATGACCACAATACCCGCATCGCTGGCCAGGAATAATGCCGCTCTGCAGACGGATAGATGCTCGCGATAAAACAACTTACCTTGAAATGCTTTATACTATCCGTCCATCAAATGATATCTTGTTGTATTGTCTGTGATACTAACGTAACGTTACATTCATAGCTCCACACTACGATTCCCTGTGGCCTGAGTGCCATGGACACTCACCCAGATGGAGAACATAGATTTCAAATCATAACCATTGAGTTTGAAGGAATTGAACCGAAGGTGCTTCAAAAACTGCACATCAATATAATTTCAAAATATTAAATATTGAGATTGAATGACAGAGGCCAAAAAACACCTAGGTAGGTAGTTACCTAGTGTGATGGAATTTCTTGAATGATACTTAAGTGATAGCATACTAAGATTTAATACATAATTTGGATTAAACTACGATGAAACGAAATATGATAATGTTATGGAGAGAACGTTAATCTAACCAGGTATTTTTCTCTCGAAAAAATAATGTTGATACTATAGTTTCACAGGAGCGAAATAATAGATTTTTTTCAATTAGCATTTTATGCATCCCAGAGATTTTTTGTTCAGCTTTCTCTGAGCGAAATAATTTTTATTTTATGAAGAGAATAGTGCTAAAAGGTATGATACAATTTGCGAGTTGGATCTTCAAGCGGCGCTGTCTGCAGGCGCCGGGAAAATTGAATTTCTTCTTCACTAACTGAGTATAAAACTTATTTACTATTATGAATAGCTTAAATTTTTCTACAGTTTCGAAAATAACTCACTTTATAACGAAAGTAAGCAGGTATGGTCTTCCTTTTTGTCAATTAAAAATTAATCCTAATCCATACATAAAAAAACGGAGTCATGTAAACTTAGAGAATAATGCCTAATTTTATTTGTTATTATTTTTCTTTAAAATTGAAAACAAAGTTCAAGGTAGGAAATAATAAAGTTCAACAAAGTCACAATGAAGATGCAATTTCCTAAAACTGTAGAATGTTTCATTGGCTTTATGAATCAGGTGTATTAATACATTATGATCTTTGGTCAGGTTCCTTGGTTCAGGATGTTTGCTTTCTTAATTTCTAATTTTACAAAAACATCTTTGCAACTTCAACTTTACCTTCAAAGAAGAATCTTTAGGCATCTCTTGCACGTCCTTGCAAAACCAAGTAAAGTATTGGTATTCCAATATTTCCATCTCATACAATATTAGAGGGAGACCCACCGTCCGTTGGGATTCACGGAGTTTTAGACATGGATCCATTGATATTTTGTGCCTACTATATATTCGAAGGCAGGTCCCATGCATCATTTTTATTTGATTTATCTCCATGTAACAGAGTTTTATTAAAGATTTTGGCTAGCGGGATTTCAGTTTTCTGAAAGTATCTAATAGCATATAATATCATGGTAAATACGCTGACGTAGTAATTTGGATAACTCCTTAGGAACAACTCTAAGTCAATAGGTTCAATAAAATGTAAGTAAAATGAAAGAGTAAAATGAAGAGCTTAAGATGAGAGATGAGGTAAAAAATCTTCAAGAAGATAATTTGAGTACCTTCATAAATAATTACGACAGAAAGTTTGTTAATAGATAGCAATAACTTTTGCTTTCAATTGTCAGACATCTGGATACCAATCGACAGTAATGAACGTGTTAAACAACTAGCTAGTTCGGAGCAACTACTAGTTACACGAGATATATACATATGTATGTACGTTTAACCAAGGTTGTACCAAGAAACCTGGCTCTAATGATAGACTACGGTATGCATATAACTTCCTTCTATCGTATAACAACGTTTTACCCACCACAGATATAAGGCCAGATTCCAGTGATCTGAGTATCCGATACAAGATTGATGATAGAATAGACACGATGTAACCTGTAATTTATAGCAATTTAAGTCAAAATCAATCTCAGTGGAGGCATCCTTGAAAACGTATGAACGACCCCTTAAATATTTAGGTTTCTTTAGAAAGACTTATCAAAACGCTTGTCACACGTAGGTACAAGTTAATTGTTTTTTTTTTATAGTTTTTGATTCACACCAATTGTGGAAATCAATTTTCCATGATGATTACACATTACGGTATTGTAGAGATCCAAGTAATCATTATTACTTCCTGGATTCCAAACATAGATCTGTCTTTCAAACTAACACTCGTATTACAAATTTCAATGTACCTATATCGTAAAATAAAGTACATTTAAACGTGCCCGTTGCAGTTTCCAGGTGCCCTAATACTCGGTCCCAATTTATATACCATACCTACGTACTACATAGGTACCATCTAAGCGCCATAAGGAAAGACCTACAGAATCCATTAATAGCAGCAAAATCATTGATGATCGATGTCCGAGCCCCTCACAGTTTCAATATAGGAGTAACAATTTGCTTCTGCACGTAATTTCTCCGAAGCGCTGCTATGGTTTTGCAGTTCATAATGGCGCAGCTGACACTACAATATGCCGTTGCAGCGTAATGAAACTGTCATGCTGTAGCTAGCATGAGCACGGAATCAGTGTACGTCAAGTATACTGTTAAACTATGTATCCACCTTTATGCATATCCTATAAATCTCAATAGTTTGTTCCCGTTCGGAAGCTTCTTAAGGAGACGGTTGAAGTATACGTAAACAGATTTATTTCAATTATTCAACCCTCACCCCTCTCGTAATCAATTGTAATGCTCATGTCCCTCATTCACTTTCGTGTTATTAATCCCCATGTCATCAAAAATAAACTAAGCATAGACCTCCTTCCGCCTCTCATGAATGTTTACGTAATACTTGAATGACCCTTATGGTGTAATTTCTACATTATATATACAACATGCTCCTAGCAAGGAGTTTGCCATTGTTACAGTTATCAGTAATGGATAGGATAAACATCAAATACCAGGTACTTTGGTACGCTGTGGTTTACCTTGAGTATAATTTCCAAAACTCCTAAATATGTACCACGCAATAATATGAAATATTATTGCGATGTACATCCGTTACAATTTCTATACAGAACGTAACAATTTGCCCATGAAAGCCTTGAAAACCATGAAATGCATGTTAAACAAAAATTTTTGGTCTAACCTACGATATACATACATATTTGCTTTGCGATAGTAATCCATTACTAAGTCACCAATGTATTGAAGACAACGCAGATTTTACATTATTTTTATGTCTGAATTGTACAGTTAGGAAAACTGGGGTATTACTACAAGATCTCAAATGTAAACCTTATTATCTGACATCCAAAATTCTATTAGATGCTAACGAGTAAGAAGCAAGCTAAAGAAGCAAATTTGGCGCGAGATTTTTCAAAGTATTCTGTTCCAAAAGCATGTTTTATCAAAATAATTGCAATTCGGATTCAAATTAATCCGTTCGCTGATTTTCCGTTCTGACCTATTAGCATAGGCTGTTGTGGCTATTATTATCGCTAATATCTGCCAAGCCCAAAACGTGCTCCGAATCCTATTGGACTCAACGACGCGTAAATCATAATTTAAACTACTAATCATCCAGCTTTCGCGGGAATAATTGTTGTTTATATCTATCATTTAATCCCCGAAACGTAATGATTCGCCCGAGTTTGGGAATTTGGTGAATTCACAATTTCGTCGACGCGTCTCTAATCTCGTCCCAAGCGACTTTAAATCTATGGTCGTTGAACGCTTTCGGAGGACTTTGAGCACTTATAGCGAATATGATGGCTTCATTTAATTTAGGTATAAGTAGCACTTATCTTTTATGTTTCGATTAATAATTTATTTAGTTCTTTGAAACGCAGTTTTCTTTGGCGACGCTTTGAAGTAGTAATCATAGTCTTTATCAATAGTAATTCGTCCATTTAAATATATGGCTTCAAATTGGATTGATTTTATTTAAGGTTGAATGTTTACTTCAAGAGTCGTCTTTAATTAAAATTTACTTAGGCCCGTATTAATAAAAACAAATTAATATTAAGTGAATCTCAAGATACAGTCACGTGCAAAATAACTATGAAAAACGCGCACTCAAGATTGTCCCAAGACGGTTCTAAATCTCAAGTTCCATTTATTAATACGCCTTAGAAACTTCATTTTCTTATTTTTTTATATCATTATTATTTAGAATAACATAAATAATTATTAAATATACCTACTAGAAGATAGCCCCTGGATAAAAATTCGATCTCTTATTTGAGAGAATAGGACTCAAATCCCACCGCACCAATGACTATTCTAAGTTATGTGCGTTTTTAGTAATTAATACTCGTATATCACTAGCTATAACATACCCTGACAGTTGTTCCTAATAACTCCAAAGGCATTGAAGATCAGCAAGCATGGTAGTTCACCAACGGCCTTAATTCTTCTCCTGTTCGAGACCCGTGCCCAGCAGTGGGACAACTGTGAGTTGATGACAATGAATTAACATCAGGTGACCCAGTTTGTAACTTAGTCATTATGTTTGAAAAAAATTCATTATAAATCTTCCCTTTTATACCCAAGTCCGAAACTTCTGTTCATAATAAATTCTAAGTAAGAGAAATATTCGGAGCACGCTCTGAACAGTTGTACCGTCGCTTTAATTACTTCATACTTTAGAGCTCGCGTTTTGGGAATTATGCAAATAATTCCCGACATGTTAGCGACTGTTCTAATGGGAATTGCATAGTATTGAATAATTTAAACGCAGATTGGTCATACAATTTTACATATAAACTTTACTGGGTAGTATGTCAAAACATTTTTACCTTTATCAAAAGCCCACTTCTGATTATCTGATTGACCTGAAATTTTCCATACGTAAGATATTAAAAGTCTATTCAACTAACATAGTGGCTATTTCTGAAAATCTTTTAATGAGTGATGATAATGTCTTTAAATGTGTAAGTAAGGGGTAAGATTATGACTATTATGTTAAAAGATAAACTACAGGAACTGTGATATGTCGTGACTTCCGAAGCGTGTTTATCAAACTGCATTGCTTAGAAATTAGTTTAATGTCTTGGTCAGTTTATTTCAAAATTTTATAATATTTATTTCAAAATTTTATAATATTATAGTATTCAAAAGGATGAATCCTTTTGAATATAGGTAAACAAAGTATAGATTTTATAATAAAATTAGTGTACGTACTCCGTCTTAATCCTTTTCTAACATTAACCTTTATAAAATTTGATCTACGATTAGATGTTCAGTGAAAAATATTCTAAATCCATGAATAGAAAGAGTATTTTAAAAAGGTGAGCCAAGATTTTTTCTTAAACACTTCATCCCCTAAGGCACGATCTAAACTTTCCATTACCACCATATCTCCTCGACTACGTTGTGGAAATTTCCAATCACTTAGATTAGAATTCCCCGATCCATTGCAAATAACCTCGAAGGAAGCTTCTACCACTAACGTTTCCATTAAATAATTGCTTGATAATTTGCATAAAGTTTCGTCTTTCAAACTTTTTTAGTATGGTGATACGGCTAGTTTTTTTCTTATAATTTCCATTGAGAATTGATTATTTGGAGTCTTTTTGGATCTCCGGAGAGTTCTGCTTACTAATCTTGAAAAAAAACTAAGCTAATTTTTACAGACCTTTACAATTTTGTTGAAGAAAGAATCTAGGATCGCTGTGTCATTGCCTCTATTAAAGGTTTTCTTCAAGTAGATAGATTTTGCCAAAAAAATATGAGTCCCTAGAAGATTTCAAGTAGGCTTTAACAATTAAGGTCCAATCGCGAACGTTACTGGTAAAATTTGAACCGTTTTTGGACACGGTTGGTAAAGTTTTTATTCGTATTCAAACATCATTTATTTCTCGAGAAAAAGTTTACCGATAGGTTTCCTAACCAATATTTTTAATAGCAATTATTTTAATTTTATCAGTTCTTTAACGTTATTCTTTGTTAAATCTCTAATTTTAAATTAAACTTTAATTTAATCTTAAATGGGAATCTTAATCGCTCGTACAGTTTATTAATCATTTGATTAAAAAAATCCTTCATCTTCAAAGTACCTAAATAGTTCGAAAACGAAAGCCGAAATCTCAAAGATAGGTTTAACTAACTCCTAATACTTTTATTACATTGAATAGAGACGCTTTGATCGAAAATAGACTTAAGTGAGCTGTTGGAACTATTACTTAAAGTAGATCCATCAAAGAACTCAGTCAAACTTATTTTATTAGCTTGAGCTGTTTACGGATTGAGGAACAAACCTAAATTAAATTACGTGTTGACAGTACGACGCGGGTCTGACTTCTCATGGACAGTTGGGAAGGAGATTTATATGACGATTGTATAAACTTTATTATATTATTATTAGTTGTCAAAATACGTAACGATAACAGGAGTGTAAGAAAAGTTAATTTCGCTTGTAGATTCTTTACGATGTCAACAACTACTGATCGTGGCTTCGCTACCAGCAGTCTATATTATGTCAATTTAAAGATTTTTTTCTTTTCTTAAAAAATCATGTTTGAATATTTCAATGACTTCTTTTTAAAACACAGAAATCTACGGCCCGTATTTAAACACAACTTAAGATTGAGTGAGTCTTGAGTGCGAAACTAAGTAGGTATGAAAAACACGCACTCAAAATGGTCTCAAGATGGTTCTCAATCTTAAGTTCTATTTATTAATGTGGGCTAAATTATGTTTGCTGATACAAGCATCTTGTTTTCGATAAGATGATTGAGAGCTCCAATATTAAAAAAAAAATCAATTACATACATATAAATTTTCATTTAGTTTATAAATAAAATACTGTTTGCTTTTGATTCATCATTACATTATGAGTCGTATGCGTGTCGTCTGTACGTATTTCTGCCCTTTCTAATATAGTTTCATCATCTGTTATAAGGTCCCTGTCATGTGAATAAAATGATGTCCACATATCATCAGAGATCGTTACAGTAAGACATTTATTATTTAGGATAAGCGCCGATAATCAGTACCGTACAATTGAAGGGTGGCACCCTTAATTTTCAAAGTTTTCCTGTCATCTATGTCCACCCAAAATAAACTGTATTTAAAGTTGGTAAGATTGAAAATTGGGTGACTCCAAAAAAAATTTACAATGTGATTGTGTGCGTATCTGTTCGATAATAGAATGTAAGGGATGTTATTGTAAGCTTTAACGCTGTGTTATAGAGTTTAATTATGATTGAAGAGGATCAGTTTGAATGTGTGTGTTACGTGCGAAGGTGCGTTTGGCTCGACGATGGGACCGTGCGCATCTGTTGCTGAAATAGCTTGATTTATCTGTTTCGCTCATGCGTATGGTTTGCAAAAACTATTTGGAATTTGACACGTATTCAATTCAAGATTGTATCAAAAATAAACCTCTTTTCTAATATGTACCTAGACTTAAGTGCAGACGGCACACTTTTTGTGCAATCGAATTTGCGGGCGCATAAAATTATGTCTAATATATCTATAATTGTTCGCTGAACTTTTTGCGCGTCGTATGCGTTACTGCATATAATTGCAAAGGTTAGACCTTTGCAATTATTACTGAAAATAGATTTTCACAAAATAAAAAGTGCGTCACGGACAGTCTGTGTCATCTACGTTGTATCTTATGTGTTATTTATTAAAGAAAGTGTGTTGTTGAAAGTGCTTTGGGAGGCAAATATAACGTATACGACTGTCTTATACAATTTATCTACACTAATATTATAAAGAGGAAAGATTTGTTTGTTCAAATACATAAACATTATAGAAACATAAACATTAGGTACATAATAAGTATAAACATTTTATTTTAAGAGGCACTATAGTATACAACTTACAACTATATATAAAATAAAAGCCCATAAAATAACGACTTTGACATAATTACTTGATTTGCAGCTAAGATACGGTTATCCCAATGAATAATTTCATACGTTTCATTAGATACATTTCATTTCATGTATAGTAATGTATTGTAAGTTACGTACAATGAAAGGTGAGCTATATCTTCAACTTGTGTCAGATACTTATTGGGAAACGAGAGACATTTCATAACACCACAATGTTCCACTTTATATGCCAACCGTACGTACTACAACGGAGATATGAAAATTTGCGATACAAATTTTATAAACCGAGTGGTTCTAATATTTGGCGATCATTTATCCCGGGTCGGATTTGCTCGGTACCTTTTTCAGGGTTCCGTATCGAAAGAGTTTAAATAGATTTATGTTATTAAGACACCGCTGTTCGTTAGTTAAAATAATTTATTTATTTATTTATCAGCAGGCTGTCTCATGAACCGTGACAGCTAGACATTATTTTCAATGAACATTATACAATTGTTCTAAATATTGTTATATTATTGTTATCATATTTGAAATGTAACTTTGTATTTAATTTTTAGAATTAATTGAAGAATAAAATTAATGTATGCATGTTACTAGTTTGACGAATTAGGATACCTTCCTGAAATGTTGGCGTAAAGTTGTTATAAATAAGTAAATAAAAACAGAATACAATAACTATTTAATGGGGACTTTCATCCAACCAACGTGTATTTTTTGTTTAGTAATGCAAAACATAACTATGTTACGGAACCCTTACGTGCGCGTGCTACTCACCCTTGATTCTTTTTTATATTTTTAATCCCGTAAATTTATAGGTGTTTGATCCCGCCGGTGTTGTTCGCAATTTTAAATAACGCTGTTGACTGTACGTTGTTTATGGTGGACTCGGAACGCTAAATAATTCGATTTTTACAATTTCCGCTCAACATGATAATTGGTTTTTTTGCTGTTTTGTTTAGTCTGAAAGGGTTCTCTTTGTTTACGGGTGACGGGATGGAACTGTATTTTTGTGAATGACCTTTGAATTTCACTCTTAAGATGTAAGCAGGAACTTTTACCTGATCAAAGTCAAAAGGTTATTAAGTACTCTTTGTCTATTTGTTTCTATATTGAGTTACTTTATACCGCCTTAATTTCTTAACTACTAATAATTCTTCACTTAGTGTTATAGATAATTTTATTTACTTACAATGCCACTTATATTCCATAGTTAGTTGCTATATATTCAGTGTGTTGGCGAGGCCGCCAATTCACTGATTATGAACTCTTAGGCATGGTACAACTCATAATGTTATTATTTTATTGATTGCAAAAATGAAAATAAATTAGGCGTAATAATAAAATGTAACTTAATATTCAGAACATTGGCAAAGGTGTGCTAGTGACGTGCACGGCTAGCTGTCACGTGTGCTTACTGGCATGCTGATGCTACACTGCAGAAACAAACTCTTTTCTATCATATTTTAAAGGAGTGCCGAGAGTTTTTTTCCGCCGGCTTTTTTCTCTTGGTCAACAGTAGCCAAAACGGCGCA
>DWBH01000624.1:0-11576 GCA_018230765.1 Ernsta delagoae
CAATATTCCTCTTTCTTTATTATAATATCATTCAAAGCCATCAAAAAATTGGCGTGATCATTCATCGTCAAAGTCTTTAACGTTACCTATATTTTTTTTTACTTATACAATCAATCGTAGCAGGTGGAAACGTCTCTACCTACCCCTACCCTGGGAATATGACTCTATGGTCTCTATGTAATGTATGTACAATATGTACGCGAATTGGTCATTTGCTTATCTGTTTACCTGTGCCTGTAAATGTAGAATTCCAAGGAAATCCATGAAGGTCATTACTAGCTAGATAAAGGTCGAAACACCGGGTCGAAACAAAAACTTTCAATGTTATCGCCACGACATTGAAACTGTTATCATTCGTTGTAATATAGGAAAATTATTCAATATGTGATTATGTTGCTATATTTGTCTTTATTGACGGGCTCGTGTTCAAACACAGATAAATTGTAGATATATTAACATTTCTGTGTCTAGAAACTCCAATTGAGTAGGTCTGTACCTAGGACTAAAGAGCTATAAAACTTATAAAGTACCTATCCTTTTTCTAAACTCAACTCAGACGGCACACACTGCAAAATTGGATAAAGGATTGGATTAACAGATTGATTCAGTAGTCTAGGAGATTATGATTACAAATGTGCAACGAAATTTTTACGCATACCTACACTACACGATTATCGTATTAAAACTTTAATAATAAGTTAGGCTTTTATTTCAACGTCACTGACATTCTAATCTCTCGTTGGAAATACGATTCGATCAGATTCAGCTCGATCCAGCGGTTTACGAGTTCAGTTACTATACAAACACACCTAATGCACCGAAGATTTATACTGTAACTATAAAGATTTACGACAGTAAATTAAGTATTTGTCAGCATTAAAACGCATTTGGATTAATGTTATCATTTTATTGCAGTTTTATTACATAACGCAATGGTTTATAATAATCTTAAAATATATCTATATAATGTCGGTAAAAGTACTTTATAAGGACAGCTCATTACTTATGTGAAGTTGCTAAAATCGACCGAGACATAGGTAATTAAAGTTAAAATTCTTATTTGTCTGGCAATAAAAAAACTAAATTAGCCAGTGTACCTAGGTAACCCTGTCACTCGTGTATGGGTGACTTAAATATACAAGTCAAATCAGAATTAGACACAAAGAAGAACAATACAATTCAATTAATTATTCAAATTAAAATGTTAGTGTCAAAAATTTGCACGTTCAACATAACAAACGAACTTTTTAACCTTGTAACATAACATAATCTAAACTTATTATTCAAAACTTAAAAACAAAATATTCTCTTATTCAACCTTAAAACAACCTATTCCCCACTTCAACTCAATCATTCCTTTCAAACCCCGTCGCAGCTTCCATCTTCTCATACGGCACCATCATAGGGTCGGTCGGGGGCATCTGCACCGTCGCAGCGAGGACCGGGGCCGACCTCCCCTCCTTCAATAACAATATCTTCACCAGCGACCTCTCCCCGCCCTGACCGGTCACCGAACGGAATAATACGTCGGGATTCACATTATCCTCAAATACTTCCTCGATCCGCGTTGGGAATTTCAGTTTCCCCGCCGGCGGGATCAGTGGCACCTGGAGAGAACAGACAAAAGAGTATTCATGTGTCCTATGTTACGACACCTCTGACGTCATTAAATTACTGTTAATAGCAAAAGTCACTTTGGTTCTAGAATAATTACCTACATCTTAAAACGTAAGGTCTATTAATTAAAGATCGGTCAAACAAAATATTTAATCTTTATGTATATGAATCTGCAGATTGTGTGTTCGTGATTGGTTTCTTCCTAAACAGCTAGACCGATTTTGATAAAATTTTACGGGTGTGTTCCAGTGGATTACAAAATGGTTTACATTCACATTTGGACCAGTAGATGGCGCTCCTCATGGTAATATCAACAAAAATTCTAAGGCGGTACGAAGTTCGTCAGTTTAGTTAATTTGAATAAAAATAACCTTTATGTACGGCTTTGATACTTTATAGTTGGAGGTGTGCACGTGGAACAGGATGGAGAGGCCGATCACCGCTTTGTCCGCTGACGTGTTTTCCACTATCAGTGTCACACGGAACACCGGACCGAGGCCTTCCACCTAAAAACGATACATCATAGTGAACGTCGAATTGAGAACTCTGACCACAGACTGCTTGTTTGTTTAAGGCGCATAGTTTTTAGATAAATCAACAGATAATGCATATAGCGTTTCTTGTTAAAAATATAGAAAGTCAGGATAAAACACGGCACAACCCATTATATCACAGATTCTATAATATAATTATGTATATAGTTTATTAAACTGAACTTGTGTAACAGTAAATAAATAATGATAATATCATTACAGCATCTACAGACATTTCTCTATAAGAGAAGAAAATTAATAATAATGACGAAACAATAATAAAGTAATGGAAAAAATTAACTTGAGCGCACCTCAGCAGCTAACCGTATGGGCTCCAGGGATCCGGCACCAATAGAGTTGTCCGACTTGGTGTAAGCCTCTACAAGAGTCTGGGCAGCCATCAGCCGCAGCCTGTTCAGATCGTACTGGAATATCTCGTGCATGGCTGTAAATTACACAATATTGGCTGTTAAATTTAAAATTTGTACACACAAATGAGGTCAAGAGAATCAGCTGCTTGGTACTTATGATTTGATTTGACACATTCTATTGTTTACTAACCCCTATAATCACAAACAAATAACAAGTCGGTGGTAGAAAAGTGTAGCAACCAAAATTGTACTGCTTACTGCATTGCTCTTAGTTCCTAATGGACGCTCCCTTGCTGATGTCATGACCCCACCGTTGTCCCACGCTGGGCATAGGGCTCCACTCTAACAGGAGAAAGATTTAGCCCGTAATTCACCACTCTGTACCTCGGGCCCTATATTGAATTGAATACACCAGTACAAGATAATCTGATGCGTCATTAGTTCTTTTAGTAAATAATAATATAGTTTGCTAAAATTACAAAACTTCATTCTTTCATTCTATTTGGAATGAGTTCCTGGAAAGGTTTTTTATTTATTGTCCATTGTCTTCAACTTAACAACGTTATATCACTAACAAGCAACTCTCACCCTAAATGCGTATACCTTCTCCGTTCCGTCGTGGTTAAAAAGTAACAAAACCTGATACTTCGATATGTCTCTGTTAATACCGGAAAAGTAGTGAAAATACCGACATCCTGACATTGGTTGGAAGCACTTATCACGACGGTGCCACATTCTGCACTAAAAGATTTTGTATGAAATACTACATCTAGAGATATAATATAATATTATGATCTAAGTACACTTATCCAATAAAACGATACTCACTAGAAGCATTCTCTCTCTCCCGCTTCGTTTGTTCGAGGAAAAGCTTGGATTTCTTGGGTATCAGCCAG
Source organism: Ernsta delagoae (assembly GCA_018230765.1). Lineage (NCBI taxonomy): Eukaryota > Metazoa > Arthropoda > Insecta > Lepidoptera > Hesperiidae > Ernsta > Ernsta delagoae. The sequence goes on from DWBH01000624.1 coordinate 3,418, forward strand.
GGCTTGGTGCTGGCTTGGCCGCTGACCGTGTCCACGCCTGCAGAGTGCGCGTTGAAATCAGCCGTGCGCTTTAATATCTTCAACATTAGATTTCCACCTGGAAATTAGTATAAATACTACATGTAGAATGATAATAAAAATAATACTCTACTAGCTAAACCGGCGAACTTCGTGCCGTCTTAGAATTTTTGTTGATATACCGACAGCAGCGCCACCTACCGGGTCCAATCGTGAATCCACTGAAACAAACCGGCAGTTTCATCAAAATCGGCCCACCCATTTAGGAGTTTAATGACTCACACGTACAGAACTGTAGAACATCACCTCATTTGAGGGACCGTGGTCAAATACTCGTGGCACACACTAATGAGTTCTAAAAGTTAAAAATATATAGAGGCATGTGAATGAATCTATTTGCATGGATTCTGATTACATAGAGTATTTGAGTGGAGTATTTGAGTTTAGGTACAGTTCTTCACAATTTAGTGTGTTGATGGTGTGCAATGTGCAAATTACTATTTTTACATATTTTTTATTATTCTTATAGTATAAATTAACTAAATGTCAGAGACAACGCAGATTTTCATCGACGAGCACCGAAGCGCCTGCGCAGCGTGCTGTACCGTAACCTTAACTTTAATAGCCTTTTTGAAATATTTGCTAATTATGTTTTATATCAGTATGTATATTGAATGATAGCATGAATGTTTACGTACTTCTTGTAATAATAACGAAGACATGTTCCTCTTGTCCAAGTTGTCCAAATTTCATCACCGACACCACATCTGAAGATGAAGAAAATCAACAGTTCACGTGAATTATTATTTTCATCACAACACGAATAAAATGAAATTACCTTACGGAACCACATGGTGTTCACGATATGTATTAAATTAAATTTACAAGATACATACATTAATATTTAAACAAAACGTCATAAACTATAATGGTATTAAGAGTTGATGGTAAGGCCCCTGGACCTAGCTACCTGGCTCGTAACCTATGATGGTTCTAAAAGTTGCCCCTAGACATTAGACCGATACCAGGCTTTATATTACCTCTAATGAACATGGTGTCCCTGATCGCCTGTCCATCGTACAGGTGTAGATGTCCGGAGGCGAGGGCCACAGCCACCAGCGTCACACCAAGAGCCACCACAGGCACTAACGTCAAGCACACCGGACGATGCTCCAGGCTTGTGGACCACTGCTTCTTACCCTGGAAGGAAAGTAAAACTTCGCTTTAACGAAGTTCAGTACGAAGCCGGGGGTGAAAGCAGAGGTAGGGTTAGTATTCCTTCAGTGTGCAATATTCTGTTAGCCTGACTCCGATTCGTTTGTCCAATATATTAGTGTGCTCACAATGCGACGAAAAAAATCTGCCAAGTGCGAGTTGAATTCGGGCACGAACAGCAAGAGGCGCACAAATCATCAGTAAGTAAAAAAATTTAAAATAAGTTAAAAAATCTATTGTAATTTTGCAACAGAATGATATTTTATTTCTACCTACCTTCTTGCTGTAACAGCACAAAGTGTTATCAGTGCAGATCACCATTATACTGTTGTCAGTAGTAATCACTTCTATAGCAATGATGTGCGCCTCTGTCGAGAACAGTTGCCGACCCTCCTTCCAGCCACGTTTCAACAAACACACTGACTTCTCCCTGAAATATTCAAAGCAGATTATGTTTTATAGTGTTGGCAAGTGTTAGAACCTTTGAACAAATATCTCCTAGAGTCTTAGTAGTGCTTGAAAAGTGAAGCAACCAAAACAGTCCACAAACAGGTGTTGTTTATTGAAGTGTGTGCAAGTGTGGAAACGCCTCTGACGCTGCAGCAGTCTGTAAGCTGTATGCTGTATGCATTTCAGTGGCCTTATGTTGAACTTGGAGTATTTGGAAATGGCTTGGAATATTAGGAATTTGCTATTAACAGTAATTTGGTTGAAACTCATATTATATTCACAGACTGTACTTTGTAAGGTGACTGTACCTTACAAAGTGTCTTGTTAAGTTATTTTAGCCGGAATGTTTTAACCTTATGAGAAGCCTACAAAAGAGTGTATTGTGCTTTCGAATCAAGATTTATATTGCTAAAGTGTTAAACTTTGTGTAAACTACTTTATGTGCATTAAATAAATAAAAAATAATAATAATAATATCATTCTTTAAGAATATACAAATCTTGTGCAGTTGTAAAATGACTTTATACATAAAATATCAAGCTTAAATTAATATCGTGCGTATAGTCTGATTTTTCTAATCACACCTTGTGGCAACTGTTATTCTGTAGTCAACACTGTATAGACCAGTTGCTATCATTTGATATGGTGTCTGCTTCATTGTGCACAACTGAGCCTGCATGAATGTTGTGTAAGATTTAGAAATCACTGATTTTGGTAATTCATGTAATTTATATTACATCAGATTTTTTATTTTATCATTTCAGTGGAATGACAAAATTAAAAAATTAAATAAACAATGGAGAAATAATGTCTTAAATATTACGTAACATATTATTGAATTCATAAACTAATTACTATCTCCCAAGTAAGATCAAACTGAACATAGTGTCAATTGGTTCAATAGTTTAGGAGTTCATAGCAGACTAACAACATTACACAGAATTTTTATTATGCTATGCTTTGATTCAGAATTTTTATTACGTTTTGTTACACTTTTTTTGAAAAGATACAAAAATGTGTCTATACAAGAATCATTACAAAAAATCTATGTTCTATATAATTTACAGTATACAGTATGTAACTGTCTTACCAATGCCACAGGTGTAAAGTTCTGTGGGTCTAATATAACAACTTCTCCATCCTCTGTTCCAACCACCAAGCAACTAACAGCGTACTTGTCTATAGAACTCATTTTCAATGTAGTAATACAAGCTACCTCTGCATGTATCTTTCTAGGTGTTTCTGAAGTACTTTCCAAATATTCCAACTGTTGGTCTGGAGTCAGAGATAGAAAGTTTCTAGACTGATTGCTGAGTACTTTGTCAGGTATTGATTTGAGACTTGTTGTGAGACTTTTGATTGCTTCTTCACTGTGGTTGGCTGTGTCTGTTAGCTGGAATGACAGTGAATTGTAGTTCATTCTTTGTTTGAATTATTTACCTCAATAATAATGCTAGTTATGTATACCAGATATATGTAAATAAACATTTAATATGCAAGAAAAATAAAACAAGCTTGATAATTTAAAAGGAATACAAAATAGAATTTTTGTTGCACCTACAATCTAAACCATTCTTGAATCTACTAGAACACACTTATAAAATTTCATCAAAATCAATCCAGCCTTTAGTCTTACCTGCTTCCATATTTCCAGCTCTCTGGTGCTAAGCTCAATAGCTGGCAAATAGTATTTGTAGAACAATTTCATGTTCCGGTAGATGTATATGCAGGAGGTGAATGCCACCGCCAGGACAGGCACAGTGCGAGGGGCTGTCTCCGTTGTGTAGCAGCTGGCCACACCCAGGGGCAAGTCGGGGAGCACCACCTCCGACATGAGCATTGCACCTCTAAATACCTGAAAAAGAACATGCCTATTTCAATAAACAATTGAAAGTAAAAAGAAACTAGTTTTATATCTTATGACAGTTCTTCTATTGAAGTGGTCCAGCTGGGAAAAATCCTATATAAAAATAAAAGGAAAGTATGTCTGCAGTTTAAACTTGAATTACTATAGAAAATACACCGGTACACAGTATACACCTAATGCCACTGCATTGCCCTATGTATATTCTTTCCTACAATAGTTCCACACATACTGCATTGTGACATCTTTTGATTTATTCCTCACCTTTAATTTTGGCTCCTCCTCGCCCTTGCCGAAGTCTCCGACGACAAGTTTGTATTCCTTGTCATTATTAAGGTCGACTAGTGCCAAGTTGGACTGCAATGTCGTGAGATCTATATCGTCCGTTCCCACTTCCACGTCGAGCCAACGGCTAATGTTTCCCATGTTTTAATAACAGTTGTTATGATTTGACGATGTTATGTGTGGACCACTATGCAGAAAAGTATTTTCTTGTTTGTACATAAATAATTTGTATCTGTTGTAACACTTCGCTTCAATAGTATGATGATGATATTTTATTATGCAACGTGCGAAAAGGAAAAATCATTTCTTCAGCAAGAAATGCAAGAGTCCAAGACATGCCCGAAAATAATTTAAGAAAAGTTTGCTAAAAATGTAAACAAACAATATACTGTCAATGTGTCAATGTCAACTCAACTATCAATGTCAACATTGTGAACCTTACACTGTCAATTTATCAACCGACTGATTTTTTTTTGGGATCTTATGACCTGGTATTTGCAACCTTTAGGTCAACTCTTATTTTTTCAACCGTCTAAGCCAATAATGACACACACTTAATACATAGTAGCAGATCTCTATGTAGTTAAAAATATTAAGCCAGTATCTTTAACAGTTTTTAGACTCCCCCACTTACAAAAGATTTTCAATGTCGAGTTTCACCTCCCTGGTCGTGTCAATACCGATTATTTAAATTTTTTGGTAAGTACCTATGAGGTTTATTATGTCCATTTTTTTTTCAGAGCATGGTACAAGGGTAGGTACTTACATGGTATCTAGACTTAGTTATTTTTCGGAATTTTCGTGTCAGAAAAAAATTAAGCAAGCCGTATTACTCTAAGACAAGCCAACTAAGTGCGAGTAGGATTCACGCATGAAGAGTTCCGTACCACCGTTTCACCACAAATAGGGTAAAACCCTTGTAAAACCACTTACAAACATTGCACTGGCTGTACAGATGGAGGGTAGGTTGGTGGTCTCGGTGGGGTAGCATAAAGACAAAGCCCAACTTCCATCAAAGCTCTTATTAGTCAACTGTTAACAATACTTAACACAGCTCATTTATTTCTGCTCAATACAGCTTTCGTGAAAACCAGACCTTATAACCCTATGCTTTCGTGGGCATTAAAAAATCACAATATATAATTATATAGTCTTGGTCTGATGGACGTAGTGACTTCAGGCATAGTCAGGTTTAGGCGCGAACTATTTATCACAAGTCTATGGTCCATGCTTTCTAGATGAGTCACATTTCGCGATCGGAAAACGAAGTGGCTCAAACAAGTTATTTTGTTTTATTTTTGCATGTGATCATGTCACGTAGAGGAAACAGAGAATCTAGCCTGGGCTTGAATCACTAACCTGTTTCAGCATAAACTCTGCCAATGATTTTTGCAAAATAAGAATAGGTAACATTTGCCTACTGAGCTATGGATGGATGTATCACTATTTATGCTTTTGAATTAATAAATTAATCATGAATTAATTCTGACCGCTAAAAACTTACTTAAATAATGTAGAAAAATCACACACATTTGTATGAAAGTCGGATTCGGTATAAGAAATAAGAATTTGATGAATCGTGTGGTGTAGTGGGTATATAACGGTCCACCATGCGGATGGTTCCTGAGTTCGATTACCGGCGGGACAGAAATTTGAATGACTTAATTTTTCTGTTCTCGGTTGGGTGTTTGTGTGACTGTCTTATGTATGTATGTAGGGGCTATTAGTGTAAAGCGTTATTTATTTATTGATATCTAACACAAACACAATAGAACACATTGTCACAACGCGTCGAGGCCGGGAAAGCGACCTCAACGTCACTTTCATGAGACCATTGTGTAACGTGACCTTGCCCGCGCTTCTTTTGGACCTAAGTATTGAACTTCAATTATATGCTACAATACAAACAAATGTCAACACTGCCAATAGTGCCAACTAATCATAGCTTATTCAGAACGAATTCGTGAAGTTATTTAATGTAGCGAATCGGCTCTAGCTGTTAATGTAGTAAAAGGCAGCTGTTTTTAGCTTACTTTGGTTTTTTAGCTTCGTTATTTATATATTTTTTTTCTTTTCATAAAATTTTTTCCTCCTTCTTTGACTTTTTCTCTTGGGAACTAATTTTCTTCGTTTAGTTACACGAGTAATGTTGCATTGGTTCGTTGTTGAGCTTAATCTAAATCTTATTAAGACCGTGAAAGCACGATTATTTATCAGTGCGTTGTGGTTATGACAATCAATAGTGACCGTTGCGAATGTTAGAATATGGTGTGACTGTGACTCAGATACTTACTTGTAAAAATTTTATCCAAAACTGATGAAAATACGATTAAAAGTAGGTAAATTAAATAATTTTAATAGTATTTAAACTTTCTGGTGATTTTTTACTATTAACGGTTTCCTTATATTTCTGGTGATTAATATAAGGAAACCGTGGCTAAAAAATGACTACAGAACACAGGAGTTTAAAAATTTAAAGATGGTCCCCTAAGTAAGTACTTCTGTAGTCTTATTCCAAGGCTGTACCTACAAATTCATGGTACCCCTCTGGTAAATCCGCTACCTCTAGGTATATATTAATATCCCCCATTCAGTAAGTACATTACTTACTTGATAGTGATCAATGCGCTAATAGCATTAGAACGACAACTACACTTGGAATAGCACTTGGGAGTCTTGAAAGTTACACGAGAAGAGATCCTAAAATAAATTGAAGTGTCCATAAGTGGTTCTCATGTTTCAGGACTAGAGTAACGTGCTTGCCCCGGACTTGTTAGGGATTGAAAGTTCTTCCGCTCATCAACAATATCTAAATTACATGATCAAAGGTTACTTTATGTAGATACATTTGTTTGCTTGTAGTTTGCTTCGCTTCGCTTTTTTTTTACGTAGGTCCTCTGGTGCTTATTACCTCATCTTTTGGAAGATCATTATGTTGGCCATCAATTTATTCATTACTTATACAGTCAACGTATGGCATAATTGGCTCACGTTTCGTGATAGGTTCACCAGACGCAGACAGGTTTTACCTGAAAAATCTATAATCCTCAACGCTGTTTGTTACATGACATAGACGCCTTCAAATTGCATAAAAACTTTCACTAGGTAGGTTATTTTTTGTATGTTTCATAATATAATCCTATGACATTTTCTTGTCGTTCCGTTTTGTTGGTTAATTATTATTTTTTGCTTCAAAACATAGGAAATGCAGACCTTCTCTTTATCAGAGGAAATTGCTCTGGTGACGTCACGCCACATACCGGCTGCTCGCTGAGATGTGAACAACTGATAGGTTATTGACTTTATGGTGCTTATTTATTGTTTAACAATCACTTTATGATATATTTCAGGATTATTCCTATAGATTAAAAGCAAACGGATAGAAAAAATATAGTAAGTGGTCACATACGACGGGCTATGAGCAAGAACTTTCTTTAAAACTATTGAAATGTGGATACATGTTGGGAGAAATAAGCATAAAAAGACAATTTATATGAAGCTATTCCTAATAAATCAATGAACAATGCATGTAAATGTATCATCCGAATTGGCTACAATATTAGCAGATTCATTAAACAGTGAGTAAAGAATCCTTGGCCTAGTTAGCTATTGTTTGATTGGTAACCAATCACTTATCACGGTGATTCCTTTTCATAACAGATAAGTATCATGTTAATTACAACTTCTTCATATTTCTTTAGATATTGTTGCAGATTGGTAGTACCTATTATTGAATAAATTATCGTAAATTGCAGCGATATGTGATCTAAATTATTGTTATAATTTCCTCTTAAAACAATTGCTAATGTTTTAAATGTATGTAGGTAGGTAAGTATCTAACCCATGGTACAATAATTTTTTACATAAAGTACATTTATAATTCTATGTACTTACCTAACTATGTTTATTTGTAGACGTGTTATTTATTTGTTATTATAGAGCTTGTTTTTTGTCCGCCAAGCCCTAGCTAAGGGATCCGATCTGTTAGCAAACACGGAAGCAATGCCAACTTTCTCTTGTGGCGAATTGTCACGATTTAATTCAAATTGCAATTCGATACTTGAACGGTCGGCAGGGGTGCTTAAAATCTTTTTTAATTCAAAAATTCTTACAGTTCTGATGTTGCGCCATCTTTGTTTACCTTTGACAAAATAGAAAATAACCGTTCTATTCTTTGTAAACAGATTCTTATTCCGGAACAGTCATATTTCTGAGATAAGGAATTATTTTGCAAAAGTAAAAAAAAAAAAACTATCCAATACCCAACATTACATAAACCCACCACAGTTGTAATGAAACGTAATTTTATTAAATATTTCTTAACAAC
>DWBH01000625.1:0-11574 GCA_018230765.1 Ernsta delagoae
CGCCAGCTCGCCCGTCCGCCCTGTCGCGTCCTGACACAATACCAACATCTGTATACAAAAGTCTGCAACATATACCTATACACGATATATACGTACTCATTATTGCATTTATAAAATAATATTAATTGTAATGACGCAGCGAAAATAATAATAATGCTCAGCCCGAATCATACATCTCCAAATTACTATACCTAATATAATCGCATACTGGTGTGGCATTGTACGTGTAACTACGTTCAACTAACCACTTTCACAAATTAGCATTGGATATAGCTATAATGTCTGGAGTAAGTTTAAAATTTCACGTTACCCGTTCGTTCCATGTAACCGTGATTCACAACAACATTGAAACTACGTTGCAATTTGCAAAATTCAAGTCGCACAGAGTTGCCACCAACAATTTGTTTCGGAAAGTTAACATTCGCTCGGCGCGGCGTATTGAAAACCATCTCGAAAGCTTACCGTAAGCAACAAGCTGCTCAAACTGCTCTCGCTCTACTATTGTATCGTACGTGGATCTAATTAACGGGCTCCCAACTAAGGCACTTTCTCGCATATACCCCCCGCTACATGTTAATGTTTGTTTCATTTCCAGTGCGCTCAGCTTTGAATATTTTATATGCAACTATGAGATGTATGTATCTGTGAATTACGAAATTGTTTTCAAAGTTTTGAAACTGTCGCTTCGCTAACAAATTAGGGAGAGCTCTCTCCTATTTGTGGAGTGCGCTTCGCTACACTTGTAAATCGTTTCTGTTTTCAATAAAGGCTCTAATATCAGTGTATTGTTTTTATAATATGAATAAGAAAAAATATTATTATGATTATTAAATCTGAGTTAGAAGGACTCGTGTTACCATTTTAAAAAGCACATTACAAATAAATATTCTTAAATACAATCGGTTGCAGAGGCGTGTTAGCAGCGTCTAAAATAAATAATATTCTTTAACTCGCGGAAAGGCGAGCTAATGGATTAATTTTTATAATCCTTAGTAGTGAGATGACAAAAACACTTTGCCGACAATTATCGGTGGATCTTTGTAAACCTGTGTGAGTTAGGTTTTTCTAATCATTCATTAATTTATTCTTGAATGTTACATATTTTCCATTGTGTAGGTATGTAGGTACGTTGGTATGAAATAAAAGTTATGACAAGATGAAGTGCAGGCTGAAAATAAAGTATGTTACTTTTTAAAGCAAAAAACAGAAAAAATAAAACAGAATTTTAAGTACCAAGCGACGCTTTACATGTAAAACAAAAATAAATTCTTGCTCACTATTAAAAATATAAATGTAGCAAAGCCGATAATTAGGTCCCTTTCAATGACGGTACTTAAATTTTAATTAAAGTGCCTACAGGAGCTTCCATCTTTGTCTTCGACAACATTGACATCATAAGAAGATCAGCACAAAACAAGAATATAAAATGGAACCAAGCAAACATTATGGGGAGGCCAAAATGGCGTCTCGAATGAAATACACAATCGCTAGGGCGCGCTAAGGCTAACTATAATCTGTGTACTTGCCCTCTGTGGTAGATTACGGATCTGTCGATCATTTCTGGATCCATCCGATATATTTACTTAGCGTTTGTATGCCGGCAATAAGTATTCGGGAATTGTGATAAATCACGGCGGGTGGAAATGACGATGGTTTACGAAGGCAAAAAGATACAATATTATTTATCGATTTTTTTTGTGACGGATACATTATTAATTTTATAAATACAACAGATATAAAACATTATTGCCCGTTTCGATGAAGCATTTTAGGGCTCGCGTTTGCATACTTCTTGCCTCGTCACGCAAAGACTGCTGTACCCATTTTTGTGAAATTTTGATTGGAGGCAGCTGATTCTGGTACGCCATACATATATACTTTTTGATTATCTTACCTTGGTAGACCCGACCCTGTCAGCCAGTAGATACATAAGGTAGTTAGAGAATAAAGCGGGTGGTACCTGCGAGCCGGTGCCGGGTCCGTCGCTGTGTCCAGAGGTAGCCTTGCGCATGGACGTGAGCCGGTAGAAGGGCGGCGTCTCGGTGCGCTCGATGAGGCAGTTGAGCGTCTCCACCGTCTGCAGCTCCGTCATCATCTCGTCCAGCAGCCGCTCGGGCCGGGACCGCGCCAGGTACAGCACCACGCGCTTCGCCTGCCCACAACGGGACAACACAACAACTATGTTACATAAATGTAATTATGTGTGTATACAGTTTCGCATACACGTTAGGTCGATTTGCGTTCTTCTTTATCAATAAATATAACATTGCCTAGGATAGATAAAAAGTAGAGCATTAACAACAACAGACTTGGCTGTCTTGGTCACTGTAAATGTAAAAAGTAACAGATTATGAAACTAATTTAAATAACTAAATTGAATTATTTAATGTTAATCTTACATAGGGCAGTAGTTCGTTGGGCGCCATCCCGGACACTATGATCAAGTACCGTATGATGACCTTGAGATTGTTGGGCCAGCACGCGCACAGTGTAGACCACAGCTCTTCAATCTCCTTTGGATGATTGTCCGAGAACTGCCGCAATTCAGAATAAATTGTTATAAATAAAAATAAAAATAGACAATTCAACCACTTTTTACCGTTTAAATAAAGACACAAGACGAGGCACACAAACATACAGGCTATTCAATTGAGGATTTTGTTGTGATATATCCAAAATGATTTATACCTACATACGATATCATCGATTTCATTAAGACTCTATGTAGGACGGGCACTATGCCAGTCAATTTTTAACACGTGCCTCGCTTAAGCCTATATAAAGTACGGATACCTACGTACATCGTATATTCGATTCAATTGTAATAGGCTAATTATTTTGCTTTATTTCGATGTTAGGTACCTACTATCTTGTTTGTTACCATTTTATTAAGCATATTGAAGCTAATTGGTTTACGTACAGAGTATGTGATCTAAAATAGTGTAGTGGCTCTTCATCTTATCTTGTTTTTCTCTTATTTTCATATACATTCCATGGAAGCACTCGTTGAAAAATAATTAGGCGTCTCAAGTGGTGTTCCGAAATAATACTTTTATATTGAGTGCCGGAGGAAAACGAATAACAATCGAAGCCAAACTAAGCCGTTGAGAACCGAGCCTTATACTTGTTCTTTTTCAATTGTTTGCATGATCTGTTATAATGTTTACGAGTGTTGAACACTCGGGACTCGCGACTCGCGACCCTTTGGTGGGTCGGCCAAGGTCGCGGTGGAGGGCGCGATGTTTGCGGTTCGACCGGCCGGCCTTGTCGCCGCCTCTCTGATGGATTGTGTGGACATCTCCTCCTGTGTCGACACTTATGTGATTGGGCTATTACCGACAGCCGTGGTAGCACCTCACTATGCATGTATCGTACATTGATTTGATATTATTTGTTGTTTAGGCAAAAATGAATTATAAATACATACTTGTTGAATCCAATAATACGAAGCGGCAAATGTCTCATGACATAAATGTTAAAAGCAATAAACAGTAAATTTTAAATTAACTGTTATAATCATTATTGTGCATACAGAAATTAATAGTGTTAACGAAAAACTATTTTAAAGATAATTTTTAGTAAACGACATAACCAGTATGTGAACAAACAATCTACCGTGTGGACTACCCTGGAATATTAAGTCAGGAGTAAGTGGGTCAGCCTGAAGGGCAACAGTCACTCGTATGTCAACATGGTTGTTAAATAAGTAGGTAATGGTAATAATAACGGACGGTGAACGTGGAAACTCTGATAGAAAATTATTTTAAATCTCAATTTTGAGGTATAACACAGAAAAACAAGCGTTAATAGAAACCATTGCAAAAATATTCATAAAAGTATGTAAACAAAAACTTTCCACTTTCTGTGTACCTATTTAAAGGTAACTAAACATACCTATTTGATAGATATTTGATTTGATTGAAGATATTTGATTAAAAGCTTTTGCGAAAAGAAAAAAACCATTATTTACACTCTTATAGTGATGATAGTATTAATAGCCACCATCCATTAAAAGATTTAAAGAAAGTGACGATAGCGTGTCTGCGAATACTAATGACTATTACAGCAATTAAATCATTTATCGGCAAATACGCAAAATAGAGCTATTCTCAGTGTTTAAACGCGACGCGACGCCTCCATTACAAAACATAGCAGCAATTACTGAATGGTTTGCAGAATAAATAACGTACTTTGGTCCAAGGTACAGGCGAGGGGCCGCTCGATTATAGGCGAATGTATATTTTTGAAGTTGATTATATTTTAAGAATTGTTCAAAAAGATATACGGCCGTTAATGTTTTAAAAAAACGTTTACTTCGAATGTCTCAAAGAAAACAAAATTGATAAAGAACACCCAGTTGACCTATAATTATAAATCAACGGTAAATTATACTAAAAATGATACTTTATACTCTTCACTTTTATGTTTACGAAGTAAGGCTTTCAACGGTATACATTACATCAGACACCTAAATTTAAAAATAAATCAACAAGTAAAAGAACGCTATCGTACCTTGCGCGTTAAATAACTTGTTGATATTCTGAATACTTTACGGGAAAGTCAAAAGAGTTGTCTCAGAAAGTGCTTCAATTTTCAATGTAATAATGTATGTGTACGATTGTGACGGATTGTCTAAACAGCAAATTGTAGGTGTATTTCTATGTACCTACTCAACTAAGAGTATTTGTACTTTTTATTTTTATCATAAAAATCATTGATTTCAAATGAACCGTAATTTGTAATCCATATTTATGTTAAAAAAAACGATTATGCTTATTTACTGCTGGTTCACTTAAGAATGGGTATATGTTATTTGATAGGCCTCCTCTTTAATTATTACTTGCCGTTGAATTTATATCGTTACGCCGGTCAACTACAACTCTCCAGAAAGACGAATAAAGGACTTTGTGGAACTAACTGGTGTTTTAAGCGAACCCCCATCCTGACGACGCGACAATATTATAAACTGCTGTTGGTACGTGTGAAATTGAAAACCTTTAAAGTTCCATGGCCGTGATTAAAACCTGTGACATTTTAATAAAGGATTTATTACGTACGCGTGCGAGGGATGCAGTGATGAGACATTGACAAACAACCAATATTGACGTCATTATGCAACGGGTACCCCTATATTGGTTTTACGAAAAAAATTGGATTTCAACTTAGTTGAACATTTCAATAAACGTGAAAAAACAAACAGCTTTTTTGTTTGGACGAGAGACTAACGTATACCAGTTTAAACAACAGACGACTACACTTACCTGAGTTTAATTAAAAATTTATCGTGTAAAAATAATGCACTTATCCAACCTTGATTATGCCAGTTACATAAGGTCGCTTTGCAGGCAGAGGTAACAAGCAGCGTTTAATAATTTAATTAAGGAAGATGGTAAACAATTTTACACGTTAAAATTCTGAATATCAAGTTAATTCTTTATGAGCAAAATATAAAAAAAACACCTTATTTCGTGATGTTACTGTTTTCGAACACACAATAATTGAATACCTGCTGGTCAATCTGGTCACTGGTCAATCGCATCAGTAGCATTAGTCAGTATACTTATGTTCAATAATTTGTTAATGTGTTAGTATGTAAGTTATGTGTGATGTCAAATTTGGTGAACCTAATAAATAAATAAATCAGTTGATATCCATGCTGGAGTGAGCTGCAGACACCGGGTGGCTGTATGTTAGTCTTGTGATAGTAAAAGATTAGAGGCGACGTACCTTGACAGTGATATAGAAGAGGTTGTTGAGCACCATTTCCGTGGCCTCCACCGAGCCGAGCCCCTCGCGCCGGCCGGCCCGCCCCGCCTCCGGCGCGTAGTACTGCAAATAACGGAACCTGCTCATTTCATCCACACAACATACTCACTATACACACATGTCCTACACGTCAATACAGTGGAACATCCCTTTAACATAAACGTTATACCAGCACTATTGTGTTGTAAGTGATTTATTTTTAAAATGTATTTGCGAAAGCCTTTGTCACTCGACTCGTTGTCATGTATTTTTCGAAGGCTCTCAAAAAATGAACGTTCAAATATTTTCTCCATTGAAATTCGATTCTATAATGAAATCGGCATAAATATATTCGGTAATCCGACAACAACGTCTGAAATGAAAATCACCGTGCGATTACAAAAAACTTAAAACAACAGGGACGCAAGTGTGCAGCGGTCAGCGAGGCGGTGAGGCGGTGACGTTAATTTGACACGATTATTATCGGCTGTTGAAGCAATGTTTTGGTGGCGTCCGTCGAGTCCGCCGGGCCCACAATGCTTCAATCACCGTGTTAACTAGGTTACACCCCACGCGCGCCCATCATTCATATTTTATTATAATTCATTGCATGTGTACAACTATTGTTTTCGCGCTTCATTTCGATTCCATTGTTCGCAGTTTTTGTTTTCTCGGAAAGATTTTTTATGAGTGATTCGACATTGTTTGTATATTACTGAAGACTGAAGTTTATTTTGCAAATGTAGGAAGTCTTCAATATTGGTACTTGATTTATAAAATCTAATCACAGATTCACTAGTCAATGATAACTATTCCTTATATTATAGTAGCATCATGTAATGAAAGATATTTACTTTAAAATAAGATGATGAGCGGATATTACATGGCCGAATACACAACTCAAACAAATACACAACGAAGTAGCTAACACAGCTAGCATAGTCATTTGCAATCTTCATCTTAATTACAGAAATATTAAAATTATAATATTATGTAGGAGTAATATACCGGCCACGTGTAAAACCCGCGTACAAATGGATTTCTGCGCTTCCACCTCTGTACTCGTACTTAAACAAAAAATTAATTGGATGTTGCACGCAGCAGGAGGGTTAACTGTACGTTATTAATTCCCGCGGCTATGAAACCTGCATCGGATTTGTCCATTTAAAATGAAGCGTAAAGGCACTGAGGCGTACTTTACTGGAAACTTGTCAATAATTGCGTTTTGTGGTAATATTATTGCTGTAATCGGATTTGGTGGTCCATGTTTGCAAATGTTCGGTGTTCCGCATCCCGTCGGATTACAATTCGAATCTTGTGTCTCGATTTGAGCACAAATGTGGTAATATTCGTTGGGAGCTTTGGATGCATTTATGGACAATTAATTAGCAGAGCGAAGCGTTACTGAAATGGAAGATACACTACCAGTGGTACTAAATTTGTGACAATGAATAGGACGAGGTGTTTCTGTAGCGTAGCAAACATTGTTGCGAATTTCATTACTAGTAAATGTTCCATTATCTTTTAGTATAATTGAAAATTAACTTTGAAAAAAAAATGAATTAAGAACACAAGCAAAACTAGTACACGAAACAAACGCTACGTTTAAGCAGTATTAGTAAGTAACCTGTATGTATGAGAGTGGGTTGGCGGGCGGCACGTTGGGGTCGACGAGCTCGATGTTGACGAGCCACGGCAGCAGGTACTGCAGCAGCAGCTGCCGGACCTCCGTGCGCGCCGTCTGGAACCGCGCCGTTATCTCTGCACCACAAACGTACAGTGTCAGACTACGTTAACGTGTGCAATCGATTTTTTCATTATAATAATAATAAAACTTCACAATGTACCTAAAGAATAAAAATTAAGATGAATTTTATTTTGACAAAACGACCTATGTAATAAAGTTGCTTATAAGGCACGTTAGGTAATTCAGTAGACTTATTGGGCGTAGCAAAGGCGTAGCGCTACGGCTACGCGCTACGCACTACGCGCTACGAGATTACAATAGCGATATAACAAAAAAAGAATATTTATTACGCAAATATGATTAATAACAGCAATATTATTCAAAACGAAAATTAAAATCTTACTATCGATTAAAATCATGTAACGTTACAATATCTTAATAAACACATACTCTTATAAAAATATTTTAAATTAATATCGCAAAGAGCTTTCACTGAAAGAAATTTACCATCGTTACAGAAAATGAAAACGCGCATTGAAAAATGCACCCTCCTTTGCTTTTGCTTTCTTTTACAGCTTTAGCCTTGGAACCTGCAATTGCCTCCTTTGGCGTGGCTTATTTTATTTTTGTTGTACGATAATTAATCTCGTAGAAAATGTTATTTTTTTATGTTAAACTGCAACGAAAAAAATAATAATTTATTTCAAGTCTCATTATTTTTATTTAATTTTACCTAATAGTTAAGTTAGACTAGCGGCATTAGATTAAGGATGTTACTTATGTTCATATCTCTATAATTAATCAAATGCAAGCCGCCTCGACTAAGAGAGAACAGATTGAAACAGCATCAATATAAACAGAAGCTGTAATTGTCGCCGTATCGCTTTTGAACTGTGTATTCGTTGCGAGATTGGCGCGTATTAGGTTGGGGCGAGGGAAGACATGAAAGTGGCGGAAGCGGGACGTTGTTTCAACACCACAAATATCACTATGAACCAGAGGTCGGCACACAGCCGGCCCGGTCGGCAACTATTTACCATGGCGGCCGCAAAGGGCGCAATGTTCATTACAGGTAGCGGCGACGTCATCAGGATTCAAGACTAACGGAAGCGTTGAAACACTCACTCGTGCGAATCAAACTCTCGCAGGACTCAAAGGACTGCGTATCTAGATTGATACGTGTGTATAAATTGTTCTATAGCAGGTACTCGTAAGTCGTGATATAAAAGTACTACTTAATCATTAAATTTGTATGATAAATAAATTGTATTATAAACAAAGGGTCGCGTCGGATATCCTTGAACTCAAGATTTCAGCGAATCTTAAAGTATCTTACCTTTACATAATGTATGTGACTTTGATACAATTACCTAGATTTATTTTGACGATAAAACGTTATGTATGTCTTACATTTAAAGGACAGACATCGGATGACAATATTCCGAGCTTTTTTATTCAGTGTTCAACAAAGTGTAAACAAGTGGCGTCCATTGTGTGTTGTAGGTGTAGGTGTAGGTACTAGTTGCGAGTATGCGGGATAACGCAGGCGAGGGTGTATAATGTCGCTGTGGACATGGGTGTATAATGTCGTGTTTGAAACTTTGTATTGTAGTGTACATTATATTAGTAGTTGACTAATATGTTGAATATAATATGAGTAGATTGTGAGGATTTTTAAAAAAATATATTTAAAAAGCTCATATTACTTGTAGGTACTAATTTAATTTGCACATGTACTTTTACTGTCATTATCTAGTTTTTTTTTCGAGTTCGTAATAATAAATTGATGTTTAGTAAATTGAAGCTTAGTAAGTAATTTTTAAAACACATTAAATTTATCTGTAGTTCGTAATCTTTGCATAATGTTTTTTAGCCACGAACCGTATTAAAACCGTGAAAAAATTCGAGATTATCGACTTGTATTTAAAAAGGTATAACTGTTAAACGCGCGAGGTTACGGTCTGATACATAACGTTGTGACTTTCCTTACATTTCATATCCATATGCTAGTCTGAAGCTAGGGGTATGATTGTGTTGACTCATGAGTCATGACTCACCGGAAAACATGGGCATGGTGAGCTCCGGGTGCAGTTGGGAGAGCTGCCGGGACAGGTAAAGCTGCGAGCGGCAGTACGTGGTGCACAGCAGCACGTCCAGGGTGCCGCGACCCTTCTCCGAACCTGCACCAATACCAACACCATTACTATATTGCATACTATGGTTATATAAATATCACAAGGCTGGAAGATGGAAAACATTTAACTTTAATAATAATAACATTTTTTACATTTAACTTATGCCATTTGTTAAAGTATTCACAAACATTTCCGTGTTAACCGGCCCATGTTACAGTAAGTAGGTATTCGTTGTACCTACCAATCGATAATGTTTTCAAAGATGCAATAATTTAAGAAGCCTTTCATTAAAAAAATCCTTTTAAGAAATGAGTTCGAGCTAGAGAAACGAATCTGGTTGTATTTATTTCTTTGCGTTACAAACTCCCGTTTCATTTGAAAGTACTTTTCTAGAAAAGTCCAAGTTGGAATGAATGTTTCGCGAAAAATTTTAAAGTTACTTTTGGGCGACGGCAAGAAACCTACTCTTTGATGTCCTTTTATACGGCCAGTGATTTCAATCACTATTTTCCGATAGCATCAGTGACACAAAATGTTTCAACATTTTCCTCTAAAACTTACAAGTACCTACGAGTGATTCGTTTAGGCGAGCTGAAAGTTCTTTTTGCATTTGTATTTAAGTTGGTAAAGCTGGACGAATCGGTTGAAAGTTTGTTTATCATTTGTATGTACATATAATTATAACTACTTCTTTAAGACACTGTACGCCAATATACAATATACATATAATTCAAGTTTCATACCATAAGCAAGTCTTCATACTTATAAAGAATGTCCCAAAAATTACAAAAAAAAAACTCAAATTAATGATATAAAACTAAAAGATATATTATACAAATTTTAAAAATTCTAAGTTGAAAAAAAATTTACGCGCCATTTACAGTTTGCCTCCTGTGAGGTTTGAACTCACGACCCTTGGTTTACAAGACCAATGCTCTGCCGCTGAGCTAAGAAGGCTGTTGCAGGATTGTCTGTAAACTCGGTACAGCTTATACAATTACAAGAATGTTGAAAAGGAGGTAAACCTCTCATTTCATACTTTACTTCGTAAGCAATTAATGATTATAGTTTAGTAAAATATCGCAAGTTCAATTTCTTATATTCATCTGTTGATTTCTTATATTCATCAGCTGTATAAGCCGTTAATTTACATAAATAACGGTTGAAATAACAAAATTGATTGATAAAATCGGTTTATAGGGCATAAAAAATATTAAAATTCAAGTAACACAAATTCAATAGCAGGAGGAAGATACCGATGGCGCGTGCATAAGGACTTTGCTATGGCAAAATCACCATATAATCCAGTCAAAATAGACAAAAAAAAAAGATTCGCATAGAGCTGAAAATTTGTAAAGATGTTCAATACATCATTAAAAACAAAATCCCAAAAGTCCCCATCGATCCCTCTTCTGCAAAAAATTTTATTCAAGCTCAAAAGTGCGAAATTTACATTTTTCCTGTTTTCCCGAAAACAGTAATTTTTATCGAAAATATAGTTCAGACCAAAGTTGTAGATTATACATTTCTCCACAAAAATCATATAAATACTCTTTTTCGTACGACTCACTGTTCATAACATATCGTCATTTGAAAGTTTGAGAAATGCATATCTTATGTAGTATGTATATCAATGTAGTCTGTACACGTCATAGACGTTCCATTCAATTGAAAATAATAAAATATTGGTTTATGGGGTATTAAACATCTCTACCAATTTTCAGCTCTATGCGAATTTTTCCGAACTCGAATGGATATTTTGATTGGACTACATAATACAGAGGTCGGTCAGTCTACTACATGCTCGCGACTTCGTCCACATGAGTTACGTAAAGAGCGGATTTATGTATCTATCTACCTATCCCTAGAAAATAATGTTAATAAAATACATAAATATAATGTTGTGTATTTCAAAAAAGAAAAATTCACGCGCGAGTCTGACTTGCGCTTGGCGAAGGTCATTTGACATTTAAACGAATTGAGTTATTATGACACTCTCAAATATGA